>VSMD01127302.1:0-17839 GCA_008750895.1 Mirza zaza
CCTTCCTGGCCGCTCTCCGACAGCTGTGGCCCTTCCCACGCCTGGCTCTCCCCTGGCGGCATCGTCAGCCACTACTTCGGAACCGGGAAAGCGCCACAACGCGGGCCGTAGGTGCCGGGTCCCGCTCAGGTCTAGGGCACGGCCAGGACGCCTCCTGCAGGACACACAGTCTGGCCATAGTCAGGACCGGATGTGGCCGGGCGGAGACGGAGAGGCCCTGGTCCTCCCTCCGCGTCCTCTCTAGGACGGCAGGAGGCTCGGCATCTCGGTGGTAGGCTGGGGAAGCCCATGGCACGGAGAGCACCCTGTGAGGGCTAAGAGGTGGAGGCCCAGCCTGGAGTCCAGCCTCCTGGTCTTTGGTTCCCTAAGCCTAGGACGCCCAGCGAAGGGAAAAGGGAAACTTCCAAAGCCGGGAGCCCGCCACTGTGGGGCCCTCAACTTTTTGTTTAAACAAATTAACTTTATAGTTAAAAACCTGTGAAGAGTGTGAATGAGCACAGACAGGTTAGGTTAGTAAGTGTGAAATGTCCGATTTCTTTGAGTACTAACTCTGACAGCTATTTCTGACATTTCACTTTGACACTTCGTGGTTTATTTTTATTGTGCAGGTACATCCTCGGTCTTTCAAACGCATGGTGTGGCTTGTGAGTATCTTTCAAGTGATTTTTTTAGAGCAATTTTTGCGAAACCATGGATAAGTAAAAAATTCGTGTTACTTTCGAATATGAGTTCTGTCGGGGAACCAATGCAGCACAGACAGCTCAAAATATCAACGAAGTGTTAGGGAAGGAACACAGTACATCGATAGTTTGAGAAGTTCCATTCTGGTGATTTTAATCTTAAAATTGAGCCACGAGGGTGACCTGAGACCAAGGTGGATAATGATGAGCCGAGGGCTGTAGTGGAAGCAAATCCATCTCAAGCTACACGTGAATGAGCAGCAAAGTTTGATGTTGCTATGCCAACAATATTGGACCAAGTGAAACAAATCGGCAAGGTAAACAATCTGGATATGTGGGTAGCGTATGAGCTAAACAAGTATCAAGAGAAATTGTCTTAAAGTTTGCCTTTCTTTGCTGTCACAACATAAAGGCTGTTTCTACACCGTATTGGTACGTGTGGTGAAAAATGGATTCTTTTTGACAATCACAGGCATTCCCCATAATGGTCGGATACAAATGAAGGTCCGAAACATAGTCGGAAACCCAGTTCTCATGAAAAAAAGCTAATGCTGTCTGTTTGGTGGCCCAGCCCTAAATACTTATGTCTGTGCCCCATCTTAGTGCCATTTTGTCTAGGCTATCTGAAGTAGATAGACTAAAGATGGCTCCTGTAAATCTAAAATGGAGTCAGTCTTGCTCTAACTATTAGTAAAATTCCCAGAGGAAGTTCCCAGAGGAGGGAGAAGGGAGTCAAGGAGGCCTGTTCCCAAAAAGAATAGGTCCTGTTCCAGGAAAAGTCCCTTGTCCCTCAATGTACCTTTCCATTGTTCGCTTGATTAATGACTAACCACAAAGTTCTTCCTCTGTTATTGCTCTCTTGCATAGCTGCCAGCCCCTAAGGTATAAGAAAACTGCAAAGGCTTTGTTTGGGGCTGCTTCTCCCTCCTTGCATGGAATGGTGACAGCCCGTGCGCAGGTATCAATAAACTAATTTGGCTGATTGGATTCTGGTGTCTGAGTCCCCTTGATCCACTGGTTTACAACATTTGGAGGCCCCAGTGAGATCAACCCCTGACCGGATCCAGACCGGAGGAGTTTTGGCTCCTCCCGGGCAAATTCTATTGGGGCAGGCCCTAGTTGCTGCAGGGGAGGCCGCGGAGAGACATTCCTCCGCTCTGCAGTAGACTGGGGACCCCATTGATCAGTGGCGCCGGGGCAAGGGACGTCTCTTGGTGAGTAGGTCTCTGTACAGAGTTTTCTGGGGGTTGGACCCACTGGACGCAGCACAAGGGCCACCTCTGGTATCCTTGTGAGACGTCACTAAGGATACCAAGGTCAGGATAAGACAGTGGCTATCAAAGGGTGTTGGGGGAGGAATTGTTTAACTTCTGTGTGAATGTGTGAGTGAAAGCAACTCAGTGACTGCTTGCGGCCACTAAGTCTGTGGCCCCACGGCTTCGGCTACAGGGTCTGAGTGGGTCCTAACCTGCGGTTCTGTGGCGGCATCGTACGGCATAACAGCGATTCACTCCCCCTGATAGGGAGCGACCTGGCCTGGGCTTTGTACGGGTCCGCCTTAGCCAAGACGCACCTAAGTTCCCGAGAGGGACGCAGCCAGGCGGACACCTGAAAGAAAAAATTCCCCCTCCTTTGTCTGTCTTGTGGCTCCGGCTCTGTTCAAGTTGGGAAAGGGAGGGACAACAACATAAATAGGGGGTCGTCTTCCCCAGGGGCCGGTACTGTGTTGTTTTTACTGTGAGAAAAAGAAAAAGTGGTTGGGAGCCTCAGGGCTGGAGCCCCCTAAACATCTGACAAATCCACCGCCGACTTCTCCTTTGCAGACCCGGACAGGACTTGGGACTCCCCCACCTGTGGGTCCCTTCCTCGATCTAACTTCTAAATTCTCTCCTGCTTTCGGCCGGCCTTTTCACTTTCAGGATGGGACAGGGTCCGTCGGCTCAGAAAACCCCTTGGGTTGTCTCCTGAAAAACTTCTCCGACTTTTCCAGGTGAGCCAGGGATTACAGTGCTGGGGTCAACGCCCCCACTATTAGGATTTTATGTGAATTAGAGTGGCCTTCTTTTGGCACTCACTGGCCACCAGAGGGCTCCTTCAACTTATCCCTCCTACTCAGTATACAGCGGGTGGTCTATAGTGACCCAGGTCACCCAGACCAAGTTCCGTATATTGATGTCTGGATGCACATAGCTACTGAAAGACCCCAATACCTAACCAAGTGTGTTGATGTCAAACCCTCTCAAGTCTTATTGGCAGGCACTTCCAACCAGACCCCAGGGAGCAGGCGTAGAACATCTCTGTTCCCTGATAAGTCTCTAAAGATGCGGCGGGACCCCCCTCCCCCCACCTGGAACACACTCACCCCCATCTTCCCATCGCAGGGTGAAGACCCCCTGTGCGATCCATGGCGACCTCCGCCTTATGCTCCCCCTGAGGCCGCCCAAGACAGGGGAGACGAGCAGGATGGGAAAGGGGGAAGGGCCCTAGAATTAGGTAGGGGACAGAGGCTCAGGGTGAGAGAGAAGCAACCCCCGAACCACCCTATAGTCCACCAAGAACCCGTGGAAGGGGACACCGACCCCCTTCGCCAGACACATCAGGGGGCCCCAGGGCTATCTTACCACTGCGCCAGATGGCCCCTCTGCCCGGGAGTGACTGCCCTTTTATGGTTTATGCCCCATTCTCTACCAGTGATGTGTATAACTGGAAGGCCCCAAACCCTCCATTTTCCGAGAAACCACAGGGTCTCATTTCCCTCTTGGAAACGGTGTTTCACACCCCCCAACCCACATGGGAAGACTGCCAGCAGCTCCTCCAGGTTCTCTTCGTATCTGAAGAACAAGAGTGCATAAACCGGGAGGTGAGAAAAGCCGTTCTTGGCCCGGATGGGCAGCCGGCATCCGATGCAGACTTCATAGAGACTCGCTCCCCAACCGTAGACCAGACTGGGACCCTAACACTGATCAAGGTAGGGGGTCGCTGACCCAATATCGCCAGACTCTGTTGCTGGGCCTCCGTGGAGCAGATAGGAAGCCTACAAATATGTCTAAGGTTAGTGGATTGGCTCAGGGAAATGGGGAAAGGCCGGCTGCCTTCTTAGAGCGATTATTCGAGGCTTACCGGACTTACACCCCTATAGACCCGGAGGCCCCTGAAAACCATAGAGCTATTAATGTTGCCTTTGTGTCCCAGTCGCCCCAGACATCAGGAGGAAGTTGCAGAAATTAGACGGGTTTGAAGGGAAAAATCTCAGTGAGTTAGTGGAAATAGCTCAAAAGGGCTTCAATAACTGGGACTCAGCCGAGGTAGCAGCCACTAAAAGACGCCAAGAGTTGTCATTGCCGCACTGCAGGGAACTAGGCCACCCCAAAGACAGGGAGGCCCACCCCCAGGAAGCCACAAAACTCTCCCAGGAGGACACTCCCATAGAGGAAAAACGTTAGCCCCCGACCAATGTGCAGTCTGGAAGCAATTCGGGCATTGGAAAAACGAGTGCCCCAGCAGGGGGAGGCCCAAGGAGAGGCCTGCCCAGGTCCTCCTGGAAAGTGCCCGATGAAGGGGTCAGGGCTCCTACCCTCTTGGCCCCCGGGAGCCCATGATAACCTTGAACGTAGGGGGCCGGCCTACGGACTTTTTAGTTGATACAGGAGCTACCTTCTCCATCCTAAAAGAGGCTGTGGGGCCACTAACCAAAACCAAGACTCCCATAGTGGGGGTAACGGGGAAGCTCAAAAGGTATCCATGGACTACTGCCAGGCTCACAGATTTAGGAAAAGGGGTCATCACACACTCCTTTCTAGTTATGCCAGACTGTCCATACCCACTGCTTGGGAGAGATCTGCTAGAAAAGTTGCATGCCACCAGCATGCCACCATCTCCTTCAGTTCGGAAGGGACCACTCTGTCTCTTCCTGAGACCCTGCAGTGCATCCTGTACTCAACCCCCTTGTCCGAGGAATACGTCCTCTTTGAGGAGGAAGCCTCAGAGGCTTCAGGGAGCTCCGCCTTGTTGGCACAATGGAGGACTCAAGTCCCAGGCGTATGGGCTGAAACAAACCCCCCAGGCTTGGCAAAGCACCAACCACCCATAGTGGTGCAACTCTGCAATATAGCAAGCCCAGTGTGCGTATACCAGTACTCTATTTCTTTGGACGCCCAACAAGGCATAGCAGTGCACATCAAGCGCCTGAGGGACGCGGGGATATTAATCCCCTGTCAGTCGGCCTGGAATACCCCACTGTTACCAGTTAAGAAGCCTGGAACTAATGACTATCGGCCAGTACAGGACCTGAGGGAGGTAAACCGGAGAGTGGAAACTATCCACCCCACGGTACCCAACCCCTATACTCTGCTGAGCCTCATTCCCCCTGACCGGGTGGTCTACACCGTCCTAGACCTCAAAGATGCTTTCTTCTCCTTGCCTCTCTCCCCACTGAGTCAGCCGATTTTTGCATTCGAATGGACAGACCCTGAGGGAGGTTATTCAGGGAAGTTAACCTGGACATGCCTTCCCCAAGGGTTCAAAACCTCACCAACCCTCTTTGATGAGGCCTTAAGTAGGGATCTACGGGGATACTGGAAAAGACATCCCGAGGTCACTTTGCTACAGTATGTCGATGACCTGCTGATACCTACTGAAACTGAGGAGGAATGCCGGCACGCCTCCCTGAGTCTCCTGCAAGAGTTACAAAGGTTGGGCTATAGGGTGTCAGCAAAAAAGGCTCAACTCTGCAGCCAGACGGCAAGGTACCTGGGATATGAGTTGACTGGGGGTCATCGAGCCCTCTCTCAGAGCAGAATCCGAGCCATGTTGCAGATACCTGTACCCACCACCAAAAGGCAAGTCAGAGAGTTCTTAGGGCCAGTGGGATATTGCCGTCTGTGGATTCCAGGGTTCGAGGACTTAGCCAAGCCCTTATACTCCAGCACTGGGGGCAAGGACCCATCCTTGGTGTGGACAGAAAAAGAACAACAAGCCTTCGAGGCGCTGAAAACAGCTCTCACTGTTGCACCAGCTCTGGCACTACTGGATGTCACAAAGCCGTTCCAGCTGTTCCTGTCTGAGGCCCAGGGAATAGCCAAAGGGGTTCTAACCCAAACACTGGGACCATGGCGGCGACCAGTAGCCTACTTATCCAAACAGCTGGACCCTGTAGCCTCTGCGTGGCCGGGATGTATGCGAGCTGTTGTGGCTACAGCCCTTTTAGTAAAAGAAGCAAAGAAACTAACTCTGGGACAGGACTTACAGGTTGCTGGGGCACACACAGTAGAAACTCTACTGCGAAGCCCTCCTGATCGGTGGATTTCTAACGCTCGTATCACCCAGTATCAAGTCCTCCTGCTGGACCCCCCGCGGGTGAGTTTCTCACACACCACGGCCCTTAACCCAGCCACCCTTCTCCCTGATGATGACCCCACCTTGCCAGAGCATGAATGTAAACAGGTTCTAGAAGCCTTATCTAGCCTAAGGCCGGACCTCCAAGATGAGCCCTTGCTGAACGCCGACCTGCAACTCTTCACGGATGGGAGCAGTTTCATCCGGGATGGAGTGCAAGTGGCAGGCGCGGCGGTCACCACCATGACTGAGGTACTATGGGCACAAGCATTGGGGCATGGCACCTCAGCTCAAAGGGCAGAGCTACTAGCAATGACCCAGGCTTTAAGGCTGGCCAAAGGAAAGACTGTCAATATCTACACAGACAGCCGGTACGCATTTGCAATGGCACACGTACACGGGGCTCTGTCCCAGGAACGGGGACTCCTAACCTCAGGGGGCAAGGAAATAAAATGCAAACAGAAATCCTGGCCCTGTTAGAGGCCATTTGGCTTCCAAAAGCAGTAGCAATTGTCCATTGCCGGGGCCACCAAAAAGATAAATCAGACATAACTAAGGGCAATACATTTGCTGACCAGAGTGCCAAGGAAGCAGCCCAAAGACCGGTGGGGCCTATTGATGTTTCACCTGTCTTGCCTGCAAGACTCCTGCCCCCAAAACCAACTTACTCCCACAAGCAGCAAAGGGCAGGGGCCGAGATGAATTGTGTCCAAGGAGAAAATGGATGGCTAAAGACCCCAGATGGCAGAATATTCCTCCCCGAGGTGGTAGGGCAGGAGCTTTTGCAACACCTTCATCGGGGAACTCACCTAGGAGCCACAAAACGTCAGCAGCTTGTGTCCAGGCATTTTCTCCTCACAAATCTGGCTGCAATAACAAAGGACATTGCTAGTCGTTGTGTAACCTGTGTAAAAGTAAATGAAACTAAGACACCCCCCCCATTCACTGGACAACGCCAAAGGGGACAAAGCCCTGGAGAACAACGGGAGCTCGACTTCACTGAAATAAAACCAGGAAAGTATGGGTATAGGTACCTCCTTGTATTGGTGGATACTTTTTCAGGCTGGACTGAAGCTTTCCCTCCTAAAAAGGAAACAGCACAGGTAGTGGCTAAGTTCCTACTCACTGAGATAATCCCCCAATTCGACCTCCCTCTAGCATTGGGGTCCAACAATGGCCCAGTGTTCACCGCCCAGATCTCCAAAACAGTAGCCAAGGCATTAAAAATTACTTGGAGGCCGGGCGCGGTGGCTCACACCTGTAATCCTAGCACTCTGGGAGGCCGAGGCGGGTGGATTGCTCGAGGTCAGGAGTTCAAAACCAGCCTGAGAAAGAGCGAGACCCCGTCTCTACCATAAATAGAAAGAAATTAATTGGCCAACTAATATATATGGAAAAAATTAGCCGGGCATGGTGGCGCATGCCTGTCGTCCCAGCTACTCGGGAGGCTGAGGCAGGAGGATCGCTTGAGCCCAGGAGTTTGAGGTTGCTGTGAGCCAGGCTGATGCCACAGCACTCACTCTAGCCTGTGCAATAAAGCGAGACTCTGTCTCAAAAAAAACAAAACAAAACAAAAAAAACTTGGAAGTTGCATTGTGCATATAGGCCTCAGAGTTCCGGGCAGGTTGAAAGAATGAATAGGACCATAAAAGAAACTTTGACCGAATTGCATTTAGAGACTGGCGAAAATTGGGTTAGCCTGCTCCCCTTTGCCTTACCGCGGACCCGCTGCGCTCCCTACGGGGCGGGAATCACCCCCTTTGAAATCATGTATGGATTTCCTCCACCAATTTTGCCAAAATTAAGGCAAGCGGCACTGGCCTCCATAAGTAACCATAACCTTCTTAGCTCTTTACAGGCCCTCCAGCGTCTCCGATCGGACCTCCGAAAAGCTGTCGGGGCCCAGCAGGACACAAGGCCTATCCCTCCTGGTCTGGATCGCTTCACCGTTTGGAGCCCGGTGATTGGGTGTGGATTAAGAGATACAACCCAGACTCCCTCGAAGTTCGGTGGGATGGACCATACCCTGTGATCCTCACTACTCCCACAGCTGGTCATGGTTGCGGGGAAGAAAGACCTGGGTCCACTATATGCAAGTAAAAAGGGCCCAAGATAGCCAGATACCAGAAACATGGAAAATAGAACACACAGGCGACCCCCTAAAGGTGCGTTTGTCCCGACACTCTCCATAGTCCTCCTCTTGCTCCTAGCAGCAATTCCCCCGGGTTGGACCAGTCGGATTTGGGCAGATCCCACTACATGCCCCCATATACCTGGATTTTGTCACGCACGGAGGACGGACAGGAGATTGCCCGGACAAACGCTACCGATCAGCAACCCTTCTTTACAGTTGATCTGTGTGACTTAATGGGCCCAAACCTCCCTAACCAAGTACGGTGGTGGGAAGCTTTAACGGGAGGCTATGGGGTGAGGCTGCTGGTGCAGGCACCACAGTGCAAAGATCACAATCTAAACAATATACAGGTCTGTGCGTGCCCGGCGGATGCTGTAGGCTGCGGAGGAGCCACACATTACGACTGTAAGCACTGGGGTTGTACCGACAGCCCTCAGCGTCACTGCCCTGGCTACCGGACCTCTAAGCCCCAGCTTCCGAGCCTTCCCCACCCAGGCCAACGCAGACCTAACAGAGCTAGGAAATTCCATTTCCCACCTAGAAGCTTCCTTAAACTCTTTAGCCGAAGTTGCTCTACAAAACCACCGCGGGTTGGACTTACTTTTTCTAAAGCAAGGGGGAGCTTTGTATGGCTCTTAGGGAAACATACTGCTTTTATACTAATAGATCTGGAGTAATCAGAGATAGTCTAGCTTTAGTAAGAAAACGAATCAAATCAAGAGAAAAACAACAAAAAGAAGAGTTGTATTGGTATGAAACTCTCTTCAATTGGTCACCCTGGTTAACAACCCTAGTATCTGCCCTCGCAGGCCCCTTAATTCTCCTCCTACTAGGGCTTACTTGTGGCACCCTCATAATTAACCATATCATGGCATTTGTGCAAAACCAGGTGCAAGCACGAAGCTGTTGGTCTTAAGCACCCAATACCAAACTTTACCTGACACAGATCCCCTCGTAAAATCAAGGATTTGATTAGCTAGTGACACCAGAGGGGAATGAAGTAGATAGACTAAAGATGGCTCCTGTAAATCTAAAATGGAGTCAGTCTTGTTCTAACTATTAGTAAAAGTTCCCAGAGGAGGGAGAAAGGAGTCGAGGAGGCCTGTTCCCAAAAAGAATAGAGAGGTCCTGTTCCAGGAAAAGTCCCTTGTCCCTCAATGTACCTTTCCATTGTTTGCTTGATTAACGCAAAGTTCTGCTTCTGTGATTGCTCTCTTGCATAGCTGCCAGCCCCTAAGGTATAAGAAAACTTCAAAGGCTTTGTTTGGAGCTGCTTCACCCTCCTTGCATGGAATGGTGACAGCCCCTGAGCAGGTATCAATAAAGTAATTTGGCTGATTGGATTCTGGTGTCCGAGTCCCCTTGATCCGCTGGTTTACAACGGTCTTTCTCAACCTCAGCAGTATCGACATTTGGGTTGGATGTTCTTGGTGGGGACTGTCCTGTGCACTGTAGGATGGTTAGCCTCCTTCATGGGCTCTACCCACTAGATGACCCTCACACCTCTCCACCCCCAGTTGTCTCATAATTTAAAACTCATAGGCCGGGCACAGTGGCTCTTATTTGTAATCCTAGGACTTTGGGAGGCTGAGGGGGGAGGATTGCTTGAGGCCAGGTGTTCAAGGCTAGGCTGGGTGACATAGGGATACCCAGTCTCTTCAAAAATATTTAAAAAGTATCCAGGTGCAGTGGCATACACCTGTAGTCCTAGCTACTAGGCGGACTGAGGTGTGGGAATCACTTGAGCACAGGAGTTTGAGGTGACAGTCAGCTATGATCATGCCATGCACACCACCCTGAGCAACAGAAATGAGACCCTGTCTCTTAAAAAAGTACATAAATTAAAACTTACCGAAAAACAAAGTATCTGATACATTCCTAACTGACTTTCTTGACTTATGTTTCAGAAGCGAGGGGCTTGGGGGTGGGGATGCAAGCTACTCTCTTAGACTTCATGTTGACTTTGCCAATGAAGTCAAACTCATTGGAACTTGGAAGATTTTGAGAATTTTGTAATAGCAGAAGGTAGGGATTAATCATACACCCTATACTTTAGGGAAATAAATTTCAAAAATAATCAAGACAAGAAAGGGGTGTCTCTGTGGCCCAAGACACTACAGGGGCCTTTGTGAGGAATGTGACAAAACACTCTCAAAATGGAACTGCACCACTCTCATCAATGACAGCAGCAGGATGGAACACGGAAGAAGCCAGAGGACACCAAAGTGATGTTACTGGGGCACTCAGGTGGGAGCAGGAAATATATGCACAAAATGGAAGGGACCCAGAGGCAAGGACCACTCTGAAAGCTTGGCCAGGCCTATGGCGACAGAGCTGGGAGGCTCTGATCTGATCCTTGCAAAACCTAAAAGGACAACTCAAGATGGCATTTTTAGTCGATTAGGAGCAAAAGACACAAGATTGCAATGAGTCCATTACTTAATTCTTAAAGCATTATATTAAGAGATGACAGACAGAAAGCTTTTGTCTCTATGAAGGAGAGGTGACATCACAGGAAATAAGTAAAACAAACATGCTTGAGAGAGAATGAGCTGGGTCAACCGCAGCGGCACGTGAGAATCACCTAGGGAGCTTTAAAAAGTACTGCTCCAGAGGCCCCAGCCCTGACTAATTAGACCCAAATCTCTAGGGTGACATGTGGCGTGGGTGTTGGCTTAGAAGCCCCAGGTGATTAGCATGTGCAGCCAAAGTCCAGGGGCCTGAACCAGCTAAAGGGATGGTAAGAAAACACCCCCTTGTCTTTGCTTCTGTTTTTTGTTTGTTTTGTCTTAGAAATTGCTCTTCATTTTCAAATGAGTAGAATGAAAAGGTCCAATACTAGAGAAATGTATGACTTGGAGGCTTTTTGTCTTTTAAAATTTATTTTCATGGATACTTAATAGTCCACCTAATAGCTGTACATATTGATGGGGTATATGTGGTATTTGGATACCTGCATACAACGTGTAAAGTCCAAATCAAGGTAACTGGGACATCCATCATGGCAAACATTGATCATTTCTTGTGTTGGGAGCATTCCAGATCTTCTTTTCTAGCTATTTTGAAATAGACATTACATTGGTGTTAACTGTAGTCACTCTACTCTGCTATCAGACATTAAAACTTATTCCTTGTCTCTACCTGTGTGTTTGTATCCATTAACCAACCTCTCTTCATCTGCCCTCCTTCCCAAACTCTGGTGTCGTCATTCTTCTCTCCACCTCCATGCAATAAACTGGGTTAGCTCCCACACATGAGTGAGAACCGGTGATATTTACTTTTTTTTGCCTGCCTTATTTCACTTACTATAACCTCCTCCAGCCTTGTCCATTTTGCTACAAATGACAGGATTTCCTTCTTTTATAGCCAAATAGTATTCCAATGGGTATATGCACCACATTATCTTTTTGTCTTTTTCTTTACTTTTCATTTTCCTTCTTTTCGCTGGTTTTTTTTTTTTTTTTTTTTTTAAGCTTTTCTGCCTGGGGAGCAAAGGGCCGCCCAGACCCAACACCTGCACGTGCAGGAGAACGGTCCCCGGCCACAAGGCAACAACCACAGGGCGCGAGCGAGGGCTGCCCGCTGCGGCAAGGGGACCCGAGCCCGCCATGGCGCGAGGCGAGGGCGGGAGCGAGGTCGGTTGGGTCCGCCCGCGTGCAGAGCCAGAGGCGCGGTCCCCTTCGCCAGTAACCGCCTGACCCTCGCCTGGCGCGAGGCTTAGGGCCCGGGAGAGCCTGACGTCACCACGTGGATCTACCACGTTAACTTCATTCATTCATTTGTTGATGGACACTTCGGTTGACGCCACATCTTGGCTATTAGCAANTAACCGCCTGACCCTCGCCTGGCGCGAGGCTTAGGGCCCGGGAGAGCCTGACGTCACCACGTGGATCTACCACGTTAACTTCATTCATTCATTTGTTGATGGACACTTCGGTTGACGCCACATCTTGGCTATTAGCAATAGTGCTGCAATAAACATGGGAGTAAATACAGCTCTTTGACATACTGATGGCCTTTCTTTTGGCTGCATACCAAGTGTTGGGATTAGTAGATTATTTGGTAGTGCTATTTTCAGTTTTTTCAGGAACCTCCGTACTGTTCTCCATAGTGGTTGCACTAACTTACATTACTACCGACAGTGTATGAGGGTTCCCTTTCTCCATATCCTTGCCAGCATTTGTAATTGCCTTTTTGATATATGCCATTTTAACTGGGGTCAGATGATATCTCATTGTACTTTTGATTTGCATTTCCTTGATGATTAGTGATGGTTGAGCATTTTTTCCTATTCCTGTTGGCCATTTGTATGTGTTTTGAGAAATGTCTATTCAGATCTGTCACCCATTTTTCAATTGGGTTATTTGATTCTTTCCTATAGATTTGTTAGAGTTACTTATATATTCTCAAAATGAGTTGGCTGTATGTAATGTGTGGATTTATTTCTGTATTTCCTACTCTGTTCCATTAGTCTGTGTGTCTGGTTCTATGCCAATGCCAGGGTGTTTTGATCACAATACTTTTGCAGTATATTTTGAACTCAGGTAGGATTATGGCTCCAGCTTTGTTCATTTGGCACAGATTGCTTTGTATGCTCATGGTCTTTTGTGGTTCCATATAAATTTGAGGATTTTTTTTTTCTATGTCACTGAAGATTGTCATTTGTATTTTGATGGGAATTTCATTGGGGCTGTAGATCACTTTGGAGAGTATGGTCATTTTCACAATGTTAATTCTTCAAATTCATAAACATGGCTTTCCATTTTTTTGTGTCCCCTTCAATTTCAATTTCTTTCATCCCTGTTTTATGGTTTGCTTTGTGGAGATCTTTTAACTTCTTGGTTAAATATATTGTTAGGTGTTCTTTTTCGTAGTATTGTAAATGGGATTGCTTCCTTGATTTCTGTTTCTGCTAGTTCACTATTGATGTACACAAATGCTACTGGTTTTTGTATGTTGATTTTGTAATTAGTTCTAAGAGTTTTTTGGTGGAGCATTTAAGGTTTTCTTTTTTTTAATTTTTAATTTTTTTTTTATTTCGGCATATTATAGGGGTACAGAGTTTACGGTTTCAATAAATGCCCTTTCCCCCCTCCCCCCACAAGTCTGAGTTTCCAGCATGACCATCCTCCAGATGGTGCACATCTCACTCATTATGTATGTATATACCCGCTCTCCTCCCCGCTGCCCAATACCCTATTACTGTAGTACCTATGTGTCCACTTAGGTGCTGCTCAGTCAATACCAGTTTGCTGGTGAGTATATGTGGTGCTTGTTTTTCCATTCTTAGGATACTTCACTTAGTAGTATGGGTTCCAGCTCTAACCAGGAAAATATAAGATGTGCTATATCACCGTTGTTTCTTAGAGCTGAATAGTACTCCATGGTATACATATACCACATTGTATTAATCCATTCTTGGATTGATGGGCACTTGGGCTGTTTCCACAGCCTTGCGATTATGAATTGTGCTGCTATAAACATTCGAGTGCAGGTGTCCTTCTTGTAGAATGTCATTGGAACTTTTGGGTAGATGCCCAGTAATGGGATTGCTGGATCAAATGGTAGATTCACTTGTATCGCTTTAAGGTATCTCCATATTGCTTTCCACAGAGGTTGAACTAGTTTGCAGTCCCACCAGCAGTGTAGGAGTGGGCCTCTGTCTCAGCATCCATGCCAGCATTTGTTATTTGGAGACTTTTTGATAAAGGCCATTCTCACTGGAGTTAAGTGATATTTCATTGTGGTTTTGATTTGCATTTCCCTGATGATTAGAGATGTTGAGCATTTTATCATATGTTTGTTGGCCATTCTTCAGTCTTCTGCATTTAAGGTTTTCTATGTATAAGATCATGTCATCTGCAAACAGCCAATTTGACTTCCTCCTTTCCAATTTGGATGTCCTTTCTTTCTTTCTCCTGTTTAATTGCTCTAGGTAGGACTTTCAGCACTATGCTGAATAAAAGTTATAAGTCGTCTGGTTGTCAATTGTAAAGGAAAAGCTTTTAAATTTTCCCTATTTAACATGATGTTATTGATGAGTTAGTCATATGTGGCCTTTATTGTGTTGAGGTACTTTCCTACTGTACCTAACTTGTTCAGAGTTTTTTTTATCATGAAGTAATGTTGAATTTTATCAAATTATTTTACTAAATGTACTGATATGAGTGTTTGGTTTTTGTCCTTCATTCTGTTAATGTGGCATATCACATTTATAGACTGAACCATCTATAACTGTTGAATCATCCTTGCCTCCCTAGGAAAAATCCCACTTGATCATAGCGAATGATCGTTTTAGTGTGCTGTTGAATTTGGTTTGCTAGTATTTTATTGAGGATTTTTGCATCTATGTTCATCCAGGATGTTGGCTTATAGTTTTCTTTTTTTGTTTTGTCCTTGTCTAATTTTGGTATCAGGTAATGCTGGTGTTGTAGAATAAGTTTGGAAGATCCCTCCTCTTCAGTTTTCTGGTAGAGTTTGAGAAAAATTGGCATTAGTTTTTCTTTAAACGTTTGGTTGAATCCAGCAGTGAAGCCATCAGGTCCTAAACTTTTCATGGAGGGGACGTTTTTATTACTGATTCAGCCTTGTTACTAGTAATTTGTCTGTGTGGGTTTTCTGTTTCTTCTCAGTTTAATCTTAGTAAGTTGTATATGTCCAGGAATTTATCCATTTCCACTAGGTCTTCTAAGTTGTTCATAATAGTCCCTGATGATCCCTCGTATTTCTGTGGTATCAGTTCTAGTATCTCCTTTTTCATTTCTAATTTTATTCCTCTGCGTCATTTTTCTTTTCTTCTTGGTTAGTATAGTTAACGGTTTGTCAATTTTGTTTCATTTCAAAAACCAACTTTTCCTTTAGTTACTATTTTGAATTGCTTTTTCAGTCTCAATTTTGATTATTTTTCTCTGACTTTTTGTTTTTTTAGAGATGAGGTCTCACTATATTGCCCAGGTTGTACCTGAATATTCTAATGTTTGTTATTTCTTTCCTTCTACTAATTTTGTGTTTGGTTTGTTCTTGCTCTTGTAGTTGTTTAAATGCTTCTTGGGTTATTTATTTGAAACCTTTCCACTTTATGATGTAGGCATTTATTACTATAGACCACCCTCTTAATACAGTTTTTGCTAAATCTCATAAGTTTTTTTGGGAGAGGGCGATGAATAATTTAATTAGCTTGTTTTAATCAGTCCACATTGTACACATATAGGAAAAGATCAGTTGTACTCCATAAGTGAAATACGGTTATGGTTTGTTAATTGAAAATGATATAAAAAAACCACATGGCCTGTAAAGGAATAACAACAGGACAGTCAACCTTATGTTCATAAATGGAAAATGAAAGCAATATCTGTGAGTAAACAGCTGAGAACACAGTGTTGTATTCTTAGCCAAACTATTATTTAAGAGGAGTCTATGACAAACTTTCAGATGGACCACACCCTTTCAAGGACAGACTTCCTTTTTCAGCGGCTAGGGGCACAATCAGGTGCCAGTCTTCAGCTTTTAGCACTGCCTTACCCAAGCTCACACACCCACTTCCCTACATGGCTCCTTCTGACTGCCTGATTGTGGAGGGAGGGTAAAGGCCTGGCTATTTCTGCCCAGTGTGAAATAACTCTGATGAGCCTCTCATCTTCATAGTTCCTGATGGGATCAGAAGAGAATTCTGTTGGCCATGCACGAGAGATGCATTTCTCCCTCTGCCCACATCTGCCTCCTTCTGCCTTTCCTCAGCCGTGGCTCCTGAATGATTTTCCTGCACACTAAATTCCATCTCAGTGTCAGCTTCCTGCAGAACCTAACTCACAAGCAGAGATGTGAGAGAACATGAAAACCCATTGTGTTTATACCAACAGTCATCATGTTAAAGCAGTTTCTCAAGAATGTCATTTAAGAAGATGGAATATGATCATAGGAAGATGGTTGTAGACACAAGAAAGAATGCAAATATAATAGATTAACAAATAGGGGTAAATGAAAAACAATTACTGTGTAAAATAGTTGCAATAATGCTTATTGCTATGTTGAAGGAGAGAAAAAACAAGATAGAACTAAATACTGTCAATCTGCATCACATAAATGATGAAAACATCTCATGAGAGCAGCTCCTGCCCCAGTTTTCACTGGCTCAGCAATGAAGGACTTGCCATGGCTAAAATATGGGAGTGACCTAGGATGAACCACTTGAGCTTCATGGAATGCTCAGCTATGGAGATAGTGGAGGAAATTGGTGTGGTTCTTTCCCTGTTTTTTCTTTGCTTTCTCATTTTTTATTGTTATTCTTGTTTTTCTTTTTTTGAGACTGAGTCTCTCTTGTTCCTCTGGCTATAGTGCAGTGGCATCATCAAAGCTCACTGCAACCTCACACTCCTGGGCTCAGGTGATCCTTCTGCCTCAGCCTCCGAGTAGCTCGGACTATAGGTGCACACGACTGCACCAGATACTTCTTTTCTCTATTTACGGTAGAGACGGGGTCTCGTTCTTGCACAGACTGGTGTTGAACTCCTGACATCAAAGCGATCCTCCCACGTCGGACTCCCAGAGTGGGAGAATTACAGGCATGAGCTACCGTGCCCTGCCTGCTTTCCTCGTTTTAATCATGGTGATTTAATGACACAAATCCAGAGATTGTAATGGACATGTCTCTTGTCCCTTGCATCAAATTAAAAGAAGGATTTGATTGCTAATATTTCAAGTAGGATTTTATGTCCTCATCTGTTAGAGGGACTATTCAGAAATGAGATTACCATGATTTCTTCAGTAGCATTATCATCATATATTTTTTAGAAAAATAAATGTGCTTTTTTCCCTTCATAATCTGGAACTGTTTTATTATCAGCATAGTTAGCTACTCCGTACAGCTCTGACAGAAAACGTCCTTGGAAGCCTGACCGTTTAGCATGATGACTAAAGATGACCTCCATTTCTTCATTTCTTCTTAGGTATTTTTCTCTTTTTGGTTCAATTTCTGTAACTCAATTTCACATACTAAGACGTTTAAGGGATATCTTTACAAATATTATCATAGAATCTTGAAAAGAATATGTTTTAATTACAAAGTATTTTCTGCTTATTGGCTTTCTTTTTCTCCCTATGGTGCTTTCTTAAAGAATTATGGTGATATTTACTTTTTCAACTAATAATTTATATATATTCACCATTCCAATGTGTATTTTTTATGACCGAAGTAACAAGAAGGAAAAAATGTAATCTTGGTAAATGTTTCACGATGTTCACATTTTTAAAAAAGTCTTCATTTCTGTTTGTTTCTGTGTATAGACTCTGTGTTTTCTCATTTCCACTTTTCCAATTACTGAGAGTTTTGATAGGAACCCAAACCAGTATTTGAACAGCCATCTCCCTTGATTTCCAAGAGCACTGCAGTCACCATGTCAAATAATTCCTGCTTAAGCTACATGGCTCAGCCCAGGACAAAAGTGGATTCCGAGTTAGAGGAGCAAGGGCCCATCATGGCCAGAATAATTTCCCTTGGCATAATGGACCTGGATTATGAATGTCAGGCTGTCTCAAACAGGCAAAGTTGAAATTTCTACACTTCACGCTGTTTTCGTGGCTTCTCATCAACGTTTGCATGGTGTTTCATCAATCAGATGATGTGGATGATGTGGTCAGCTGACTTTTTCTATGTGTGGCTGGGAGCAGAATATGTCTCTTGTATCCTTGCATC
>VSMD01127304.1:1259-44557 GCA_008750895.1 Mirza zaza
AGTTTGAGGTTGCTGTGAGCTAGGCTGATGCCACGGCACTCACTCTAGCCTGGGCAATGAAGTGAGACTCTGTCTCAAAAAAAAAAAAAAAAAAAGAAAAAGAAATAATGGACTTAAACAAAACTCTAGAACAATTGGGTCTGACTGACCCAAAAGATCCAATGACACTCTACAGAAAAGACACCTGCACTCCAATGTTTATAGCAGCACAATTCATAATTGCAAGGCTGTGGAAACAGCCCAAGTGCCCATCAATCCAAGAATGGATTAATAAAATGTGGTATATGTATACCATGGAGTACTATTCAGCTCTAAGAAACAACGGTGATATAGCACATCTTATATTTTCCTGGTTAGAGCTGGAACCCATACTACTAAGTGAAGTATCCCAAGAATGGAAAAACAAGCACCACATATATTCACCAGCAAACTGGTATTAACTGAGCAGCACCTAAGTGGACACATAGGTACTATAGTAATAGGGTATTGGGCAGGGGGGAGGGGGACAGGTATATACATACATAATGAGTGAGATGTGCACCATCTGGGGGATAGTCATGCTGGAAACTCAGACTGGTGGGGAGAGGGGGGAAAGGGCATTTATTGAAACCTTAAAATCTGTACTCCCATAATATGCCAAAATAAAAATATTTTATTTTAATAATAAAATCACTATGAAAAATGAAAAAAAAATAACTTGGTCAAGAGAAAATCGAATGCATAATAACATGCTGTCTAGAAAACTGTGAAAAAAACCTTCATTTGAGTGCTTAAAATTATAGCTTTAGATTTAAATGCTTTTTCTCTAAAAAAAAGTGAAAATAAGTAAACTATCAATTAAAGAATGCTTTAAACACATACCCAAAGTAGAGCAAAGGAAGGAGGGAAGAAAGGAAGGAGGGAGGGTGAGAGGAAAGGAAGGAAGGAAGGAGAGACAGAGGGAAGAAGGGAGGGAAGGAAAGGACAGGAAGGAGGAAGAAGAAAGAAATAAAAAGAGACAGAAAGAGATGAATTAATACATTTACTATATTTGTGAAAAAATTTATAGTAATTGATAATTTAAGATCTAAATTTAAGATCAGATAGAAAAAAACATAATTTTTAAATATATAAAGCATAAACTCTATACCATCTAATTTAATGAGGATTGTTAATTTATAAAAACTTTCTCAAGTGCTGGAATTAGCACCAATTTTTTCCTTTTTCTATTTACCTTCAATGATCAGCTATTACAAAAGCAAGAATGGTTTTATCAAAGTATTATCAGTATGGCAGAATTTCTCCCAGGGATTTCGTGTTGGGAAGTTTAAAAATATAAGTTAACATACATTGCTCCAAATCCCAGTTCCGCATGACCTGAGAAGTAGCATGACCTTGCTAGTCCCCAGTTTTCTCATTCAGAAAAGAAATAACATTAGGTTAAATCTTATTAAAATGCTTATACATTCAACTATCTTTAACCTATAAAAATAACAATTTGGTACAATCCAGCCTTATGATTTTATGCTAACATAAAATCAGAGAGAATATTTTATCACTAGCTTTGTACTGCATATTTTTGGGTAAAGTACAGCCACTTTCAACCTGCCATGAAACATCCTTCTTCCATAAGAAGGCAAAACATCTGCTTCCTTGCTACAAGTAAGTGATGCAAGCATCCTTTTTGAACCTTACTCCAACACATCAGTGGCCCATGTATTTCTCATTGTTCCACTATAAGAACTTTCTCAAAAACATGCTAGGGTCATTTTTTTTTTTTTTTGCTCATACATATGACATGGAAGGATCTGAAGAGTTAGTTTTAGCAGAATAAGAAAATAATATAAGCCAACAGTTTCCAATAAAAGCCTTATTAAAAGTGAACCAAATGGTTAAAGCAGAAAGCAGAAGATTCAAAGGATGAAGATGATTAAAGAATCAACTGATTTTTAATGATGTCAACATGACTTAGCAATGACTAAGATCTAAGGACTGAGAAATTTCACTCTGCAGCAACTTTCCCACAACTCCATGAAGTTCTACTATTATGTATGGGAGAGACTTATATTCTGCATCTTTGTGGTACAGTCAAGGGAGCTGTTTCATTATCCTAATTATATTTAAAAAGTTACATAAAAAGTGATATAACAAAATATTTTTTTTCAAGTAGACTAAGTGAAGTAGGAATATGGAACATTTTCAAAGCACTTGAAACGAATACATGCAGCAAATTAGATTTCATGCTACATTTTTTGTGTCCAAAAGAAGAGTTAATTTTAAAAATTAAACCCTTGTGTAAGTAACATTGTAGAAGGTGGAACACTACCTAATTCATTCCCCTAGGCAAACATATAATTCCAAACTGTAATAAAATAATGTATAAAATGATAGACCCATTTACACTAGATATACCTGTAAAAAAATCAAAGAAAATACTAACGAAGAATTTTTAGTGATGCATTTAATTTTTTTAAATACCATGAACAAATAGAATTCATCCTAGGCATAAAGGAATTGCTCAACAAGAACAAGAAAATGCTTATGATGAAACGTATCATTCTATAAGAAAATTCATATTTGAGACATTCTGGAATGTACTCAATGAGTCCATGCAAAAGAAGGAAAAAAACAGGAGGGGATGGGGTTGAACGAGTAGGATTAACACACACGTCACCTTCACCTCCTTAGAGACTGT
Organism: Mirza zaza; assembly: GCA_008750895.1. NCBI lineage: Eukaryota > Metazoa > Chordata > Mammalia > Primates > Cheirogaleidae > Mirza > Mirza zaza. The sequence goes on from VSMD01127304.1 coordinate 3,934, forward strand.
CTGACAGTTTAGTGTACAAAGGACTGCAACAAATTTCGACTTCATCCCATCTCCAAAGGAGCATGATCTGGCAATCAGATGCGGAATAAAAATGTGGTCTATCCATTTGGAAGAACATCCAGCTTTGTGAGTTTTTGTGGGTGAGGTGAGAGTTAGAGAAGAGTAGGAATGGAAAATGTGGTCAATACAAAAGAGTTTTCAAGCTACAGCCCGATGAGTGTGCTTCCAGACAGGACCTGGTACTTGTACGGGAAATCAATATACAATCAAGAAAGCAAAACAGCAGCCTAGTGCCTTGGTTTATGTTTTCTCAACCGGAAACTCTGAGACAAGGATTGGGTTCGGGTGGCTTGTTTGGGAGCTTTTCAGATAAAGTGTGCAGATTTCAGGAAGTGCCGTACCCTCATTCTGGGAGATGTAGGCAGATGAGGAAGGAGAAATTATCTACCAAGGAGACCTCCACGGCGGGCCAATAGAATACAGGCAAGTCACAAAAGGCATCTGCTACCCTCAGCTGTGCAGAGATGGTAAAGAGCTGAGGGTCCAGAAAAGACACACGCATTGAGAGCTTACTGCAGGCACACTGGATTCTAGGCTTGGAAGAATAACATAATTTGTAACACCAGTCGTGGTCCAAATCCACTCCTACACTGCCTCCATCAGGACATGGCCAGAGATATACCTTGCTAGGCTTAAGTACCTACTGCTGAGAGAGCATAGGCTGAATGAACACCACTACCATCGCTTAAAATCCACTGAAAGAAAGGGGGAAACTCACACGCACACTCACACACACGTACACTTTCAATTAATGTCAGAAAAATATTTACTGAAAGATCAACAATTGTTCCGAATTAAATTTTTTGAAAAAAACAAAAAATACTTTCTTAATAGGATAGAATAAACTTCTTTTAGACTAAAGGTTAATATTAAACTCAATTCCAAATCACAGTCATTCTTTTAAAAACTGGGGCAAAATCAGGATGGCAATGACTGCCATGAATGTTAGATAGTGTTTTAGGAATTTGGATGATAAATCTAGATATAACCAAAAATATTAGGAATAAATATTGGAAAAGAAATGAACAAAGTATTATTGTTTGCTTCTATCAAACTAAATAAATAAATTCCTAAAATGCTATTTAGTTTCTAAAAAATGGCTTCAGGAAAAAAATGATACAAAAGAAAGGAAATCTCAATAGTACACCTGACCATAGGCAACACACAGCTAAAAATAAGACAAATTAATATTGTATTTATGTTCAATGTTGAGAATGAAGCTCAAATTAAAACATGTGACCTGCAGAAACAAAAATTAAAAACATTCTAGAGAATTACTTTTTAAAAATCAATAAAAAGTTTTCTAGCTTACTGCTAGATGAAAGGCCTCCTACCTTTATCACAATACTGCAAGTCCTCATGTTAAGATTGCTGATAGACTTCCTTTTCCAAAGGAAAAGAGTTCATTTCCTATCTCATACTAGTGGCCCTCTCGTCAGATTTGTATCTGTTAGCATGCCCTGCTTCCAGAATCTTCTTCTGAAATCTTCAAAATTCTCTCTCATAGTTTCCTCCAATATCTAATTTCTACTTCTCATTTTCTTTCCTTAGCCTCCTCTCTCTCTCTTCCCACCTCCTCTCTCTCTATATATATATATATATCTTAATATTGAGATACCTCAGTATTTTTATTTTTTTCTTATTCTCAATTTATGTCTAAACCAAAATTTCCACTGAGCTCACACCTCAGAGTACTGTAATTTGAACTTTAACATGTCTAACATATCTGCTCCACCCTAGACTACAAAGTTTACAAAACAGGAGCAACATCTAACTCGTCTTTGTATAGCCAATACCTTGTTAACACAGAGTTTAGCATATAGTAGGTACCTAAATGTTTGTTCAATGAGTAAATAGATTTTAAAAATGAATTAGTTTATGCTAACTTAAAAGCTAAATTCTAAATAAAACTTTGGAAAGGATTTTTAAAAGTCTTTTCAAAATGTTCTGAAGCATGATTGGAAATCAAAATATTCTTAAATATAAAAATATTTTTTAAATAAGGAAGTTGAATTCATAATAGCAAGATAGGGAATCAACCTAGATGTCCATCAATGGATAAATAGATAAAGAAAATGTGGTGTGTGTGTATATATATAATATACACAATGGAATACTATTTGGCCATAAATAAGGATGAAATCCTGTCACTCATGGCAACATGGATGAGACTGGAGGACATTCTGTTAAGCAAAATAAGCCAGGCACAGAAAGACCAATACCGCATGATCACACTCAATGTGAGAGCTAAAAAGTGGATCTCACTCAGGTAAAAAGTAGATTGGTGATTACCAGAGGTTGGAAATGGGGTGAGAAGATGAAGAGACATTTGTTAATGGGTACGAACACACAATTAGATAAAAGGAATAAATTCTAGTGTACAATAGTACAGGAGGGTGATGATAATTAATAACAATTTATTGCATATTTCAAAATAGCTAGAAGAGAAGATTTAAATGTTTCCAGTACAAAGAAATGATAAATGTTTGAGCTGATAGATATTCTAAATACCCTAATTTGATCATTATGCATTGTATGCATTTACCAAAATATCACACGTACCCCATAAACATGTATAATTATTATGTATCAATGAAGAAAAGGAAGTTGAGAGGGTTCTATCAGACTATCTTACACATCACCAAATAAAGCCATTTTGGTACTATAATGAGATACGACTACACATCCACTGGAATGTATAAAATTAAAACAACTGATCATACCAAGCGTTGCCAAGGATGTAGGTGAACTAAAACTCGCATATGCTGGTGGTAGGAATGTCAGATTGCACAGAACTTTGGAAAACAGTTTAGCAATTTCTTATAAAGTGAAATATACATTAACTATATGACCCAGCCAATTTTAGGTATTTATCCAAGGAAAATAAAAGCACATGTCCACATAAAAAGTAATACACAAATCTTTAGCAAAGAAGACCAGAAAAGTCAATGTGATAACTCACAACATAAAGCTTTTTATTTTAAGCTTTAAGCCAGTTAAAATTTGGGGGGACAGATACATGAGCATTCTAGAAATTAGGGGAAGGCACAGGAGTCTTATCCAGGATGGGTGCTAGAGCAGGAGTGGGGAATAAAAAGTATATTCGGAATGATGCATGCAGAGACACTCTGCGCCCTAGCGTGGCTGTGTGCTCTTGTGAATAGGTTTGGTTAGGAGATAAGGTGTAGTAGAGCTGTTGGTCTGTTTGTTTGGGTGATGTCAGTGGAACCAACAGACAGGAAAGAAGAATGGACTGAGTAGAAAACATCAATCTGAAATTAAATCTTCCTTGACACTGCCTGAAGTAACTTATTCTGTCCTTCCAAGGGTGAGATGACTGATAGCAAAGTTGTGAGTAGATGGATTCTTAAATAAATCTGTTCATATGCCCCCAAGTTATGCTACTGCATGTATTCTTTCTGATCCCCAGAGACACAAGGCTGTCACTGAAACCTTTCCAGCATCAACACACTGAACACACGTGTCTGTGTGCTTGTTTTTCCATCTGTACTTACGTTATGGCATACAGATTTATTTATTCCCCACAATATTCCAGAATTATGCAGCCCAACATAGAATGTGCAACAGAGCAAAAAATTGAAATGTAATAGAAGTAACAAATCTGAGGCCAAAACAAAAACAAGAGGAAGATGTAAATGAGATGGGGTTATGATTGATAAACAAAATGATGAACAGGTCATTTATCATCTAAACCGAAAACACTTTTAGAGGCGCAAAGAGTGAGTCTCTACCAATATACATGACTGAATAACTAAACAAATAAACAAACGGGGGAAAAAGACAAATTTCCCTTGCAGAAGAATTCCAAGGAATTTATGTAGATAACTCCACCCTCCAGAAGGAAAGCTAAGTCACCACCCGGTAAGTGTGAGCAGCACTGAGCTTCCCTCCCAGAAATACAATAAGGGGGTGGCAGGGGGGTGACTTTACAATCAAGAAGCCTAACCAACCCTTCCTCAGCCAGGTGACAGGTCAACAACACACGCTGTGATAAATCCTGTGCATAGCACATATGTGCCCTTGCTATGATGTGATGCAATGGCACTTCCCTCTCTTATCTTCCTCCTTGAAACTCATAATCTCAAACTATAAAAAAAAAAAAAAAAATCAGACAAATTCCAAAAGAGCCCATCTTGCAGAATAATTGACCAGTACTCCTCAAAACTGCCAGGGTCTTGAAAACAAGGAAAGTCTGAGAAATTGTGACAGGCAAGAGGAGCCTAAAGAGACATGACAACTAAATGCAATATGGATCCCAGTTGGAAAAAGGCCATTAGGTAAAACGAAAGATGTCTGAATAAAATACACACTTTAGTTAACAGATAAAAAAAAGTTTGTTTTTTGGAGTCCTCACTTACCATCCTCGATAGCTTCTTGGAAACTGTGATTTCAAGCAAAATAAAATGAAAGGAGACCAATTTTCCCCTTGGCTCATTGGCATAAACAAGGGTTAAGTTCATAGGGCATATTTCTGGTCACAAAAACATTGCTAAATTTCTAAATAAAAACCAAAGCACTTCTAATATAAAATAGTGAAATAAAAGTGAGCTCTACACCCATTTAGGAAAGATTAATGAAAACAAGTAAGGTAAGTAATACCCACTGATTCCAGTCCAGGGTCAGGGTGGCCAGAACCCACCAGCCCAGGCCGGGAGCCATCCCGTGGCAGGTGCTCACACCCACACCCACTCACACGGGACTGCAGACACGCGCCCTGCACCTGACCACACAGCTTTGGGATGTGGCAGGAACCCAGAAAAGGGAAGAACATGCAGACTCCATACAGATGGTAGCCCAGGCAGGGAATCAATTATTTTTTTCTTATCAACATTTTAACAAAACAACATTGAAAGAAACGTGATATTCAAGGACCTGTTGTAGTATATCAAAATTGGCTTATTAATTGTAACAAAGATCCCATTCCAATATAAGAGGTTGATAATAAGGTAAACTGGGTATGGGGTATGAGAACTCTCTTCATATTTTGTCAATTTTTCTATAAATCTAAAACTGTTCTAAAAGTAAAATATACTAATGGAAAGTACAAGGACACAAGAATCCAGGCAATGGATGAAAAGGGTTCAAAATCAAATCACACAGAAGGATCAAAAAGGCTTCAAAAACATGGTTTTCCTTATCCAATATTTATCATCTTTTGCAAACCTGCCATCTTTGGACTTAGTCACCTATGATTTCTACAGAATTTCGTTTATTTCAATAGCTAACCTTTAGTCTTGTTTCTTTTTGCCTTTAAAATATATTTATTTTGTGTCAGGGGATATGATCATACTATTCAAAGCATAAAAGGTATACACAGTGAAAAGTGTATACTTTTGTGTACACAGTGAAGAGTGTACTCCCCAGACTCTGCAACAAGGAATACTAATAACGATTATGCTCAAACAAAAGGTGAAAACTGGAACTGTAGGTGGCAAGTGAGCATTATGGCACATGGGAATGGAGGGATAAATCAAAGGTGCTCTGGATAGATGAAAGTTGAGTGTGTACATTCTGGAAGGCAGTATAAGCAAAAATTATTATTATTACTGCATTATTTGTCCATAAGAAAAGCATATACTTTAATAATCAGAGAATATGAGCATTGAATTGATATCCTCTTGTGAGAAATGAGGCACAAATCCCTGATTTGGAGGCAGCTCCACTCCCACTCAGAAAACGTCCTAAAGAATAATTCCAGGCAGGCAGAAATTCTCCTGAAACTTAGCATTTCCTTTCACCATTAGACTTCCCAGTGCCTGCACAATGCCACATGCAAAATGCCCATTTTACTTATGATTAATGAGGGTAGATGTTTTTCTCCATTTTGTTCACTGCCTGTCACCAGAGCCTGGAATATCACAGATAGTTACTTTAGATTTTTTTTTTTAATAAATCAATGTATCAATGACTCAATACAAGACAGAGGTAGAGCAGACAACAAACCAAGGAGAAAAAATCAGAGTGGTACAAGAGGGCTCAGAGACCACAAAGGTAGTAGTACCATGTGATGACTTAAAATGCCAGCTCCACCAGCTTGCTAGATCATAGTGGAATACATTGCTTAATCTTGCTGAACCTCATCTCTAAAACCATATTAATTCATGTGCCTCAGTCAAAACCATGTGTCACTTTGGTTATTGTAAAGATGAAATATAATACACACATAAACACACACACACATTTATAGTGTATTCCTGTGTATCAATATGTGTATTGTATATGAATATACATACTTATAAAGTGCATTTATGTGTGTATATATTCACACATATACTCAGAGAAAAAACATGGTGATGATTTCCAGTACTATGATAATGAGGGGGGTTAAACAATGACCTCAGTGATGTCATGGAAATCAGGGAGCCAGGAAGTTTCAAAAAAGTCATTAAAAAGAGGAAATCAGAGCACAGTGAATTCAAGGCAAATTAAAAGGGGGAGAGAAGAGCATTTTGTAATTTACAAAGAGTATAATTCACAGTGGAGAATATAACTCTCATGAATCTTTATATTTTAATCTCATACATTAAACTAAAACTGCAGGAATCAATGGAAATGTAATCATAGTGACAAATTTTAGCACGCTCATTCAGTTCCACAACGGATCGAGGAAACCAGAAATAATGGATACAACTAATATAATGAAAAAGACTTTGTTTATGTGTGTCCAACTCTGTAAACTGAAAACAAATATTTGTAAAACATTTATTTTAAAAATGTATTGTCAATTGCACCAAAAACATGATTTCAATAATTTCAAAATAATAGAAATAATACCATGTTAATTAACCACAATGCAAAAATAAATCAGAAGTATTATTTCTATAAGGTAAAATAAAACTTACCAAAAATGTTAATATTTTTAAAAACTCATTCTTAAAGATCTTCTGGGTCAAAGATGAAATCAAAACTAAAATAGCTGGGCCTGGTGGCTCATGCCTGCAATCCCAATGCTTTGGGTTGTCAAGGTGGGAGGATTGCTTAAGGCCAGGGGTTCAAGACTAGCCTGAGCAAAATGGTGAGACCCCCTCATCTCTACAAAAATTAAATTTAAAAAATTAGCCAAGCATGGTGGCTTGCACCTATAGTCCCAGCTACTCAGGAGGCTGAATCCCTTGAGCTCAGAAGTTCGAGATCAGCCCGAGCAAGAGAGAAGCTATCTCTACCAAAAATAGAAACATTAGCCAGGCACCATGGTGGTGTGTACCTGTAGTCCCAGCTACTCAGGAGCTGAGGCAGGAGGATGGCTTGAGCCCAGGAGTTTGGGGCTGCAGTGAGCTATGATGATGCCACTGAACTCTAGCTTGAGCAACAGAGTAAGAACTTGACTCAAAAAAAAAAGGCATAAAATAAAAGAATACCTTTAAAGTAACAATAAAAAATGATAAAACCATAGGATAAAAAAGTTTTACTTACAAAAATATACACTTTAAATACTTTCATGACTAGACTAGAAAAATAATAAAACAGTTATGCCATCAAAGCAAAAGTTAGAAAAGGAAAAAACAAATGAAACAATCTAGAAGAAAAAAAATGTTTAACGAAAATTGGTAAATAATTAAACATAAAATCGATACATCAATAACTCCTTTAAATTGTATTTATTCATATATTTTTCATTTATTCCTTTAATAAAACAAATAAAATAATTAAACTGCCTAGTATTAATGATGACTCATCTTGAAAAACTCATTTCCCTTTTTTTAATAATGCTTTGCTTCTTGAAACACTTTGAATGACACCCTTAGAGGTTGCTATATCTAATTTGGAATTTCTTGCTAGCATCCTAAATGGAAACGCACATGGCATGAATGTTCTTTTCTTTAGTGTAACTGAGTTCATGGGTGGCAAGGAAAGAAAAAAAAAAGCTGGTTCTGGCATGTTAAGCAGGAACAGAATTTGTTGGAAGCATATCTATAACTCCCTGGCTCTGAGTGAAGGCTTAAGAAGCAGATTTATTTATAAGAGGTAGGGAAACCAAGGCAATCTCAGGGATCTGAGTAGCAAAACCTAAGTGAGAGTCTCATCAGTTTTCCTGATCTAAAATAAATACTCCCCAACTATTTTTTTTTTTATTTTTCTGTTCTTTGCCATTCTACTCAAGATATAATGACCTAGGAGATTTTAATCTTATTCCTTAGCTAGAGCAGAACAGAGCAGTTGATTTTTGACAGACCAAGAATGAAGACAATGGGGAAAGATGTCATTCTCTAAGGGATTGGAATTCTGGTCATTAAAAGAAACAAGCATGTGCCTGGGTGGGGCTAACCAACTTTGATCACACTCAGTGTTCTATCCTGGTCCATCTTCTTCCTCCTCCCCTCCCCTCCCCTCCCCTCCCCTCCCCTCCCCTCTCCTCTCCTCTCCTCTCCTCTCCTCTCCTCTCCTCTTCTCATCCTACATACCCTCTCTAGAAATCTCATCCCCTTCCACAGCTTTAGTGACCATTTATATTCTGAAAACTCTCAAATCTGTATCTCAATCTCACACCTCCTCAAGCACCATACCTTTATACTCTGCTATTATATAAATATCTTCATAGATAAACAAGGGCATTTCCAACACTCCACGTCCCATATTAAAGTCACTTCCTAATCCACCACTCTGCCTTGGAGTATTTCTTGGAATGGTTACAGTGATGGTGTGAGTAGTGACTATGAGAAACAGCAGACTCCATTGGCAGTGAAGTCATTGGTACAGACTCTGGGAAGGTTTCAGGTAAAGTGGTGTCTGAGATGAGGCTAAAGGGCAATTAAAAGATGACCAAAGGCATCCAAGGCAGTGTATGAAAGGGAAGGGAAGAAGCAATGCAGTGAATGGGGAAGTTTTCTGAGTAAATGATATATGAGCAAAAGGGCTTATGTCAAAAGAGAACATGAGACATCCCAAATGGATAAGGCATAGAAAGAGTGTGTGTGTGTGTATGTTGTGTAGAGAGAGAGAGGGAGAGCAACAATAAGGCAATGAGGTGTAATGTCCAAAGATACAGGTTGATAGAGCATGAAGGATGTGTGACTCATCTGGGGAGCCATTGAAAAATATTAGGAAAGAAATTCATCTCCAAAACTCCATTTTTGAAAAATCTGCAGAATGAGTTGGTGAGAGATTGGAAGCAAGACCAATTAGGAAACTAGCATAATGATCCAGTAGAGAAATTATTGCAGCGTGATCAGGGAAGAGGAAGTGCAGATAGATAAGAAGGAAATTATTTTAGGAGCAACTTCAGAGACTGAATTTCCAAAACTTGAGGATGAATTGGATGGAACAGGAGAGATAAAAGAATTGCTGGCTTTGGAAACTGATTGTCGGTGATGTCATTCATTCATGTTAGAAATAGAGGAGGATGAAGAGGTTGAGAATGGGTAGTGGGAAAAGACCAAAAGTGTGTATTCTGGAACATTGACTTTGAGGTTCCTGTGGGGACGTCCAGAGGACTGTTGGGTGTAGGGCTTGGAGCTCAGCAGAGAGGACCGAGTTAGAGATAATAGATTTGGGAGGTGTGACCTTGCAGCCATAGAATTAAATCAGTTGTTACAAAGCAAACTTACAAATTTAGTTTAAAAACTTAATTGGCTTTTATTAGCTATTCTAGATTCGGGTGCCATCTCATTTTATAAAAACAGAACAGGTGTTGCCGTGCGCTGAGCAAAGGGTCAGCTTTACAAGGCAGAGACGGGCTGATGAAAGCAGGTGCAGGGAACAAAAGCAGATCGGTGATTTCCAAGTTACTTACCTCACGGGGTTAAAATAGAGGGGATTTCTTTATCCCGCTGGCTTGGCCCCCCTCTGACTGGGTCCCATGAATCTCCTGTTTTTTGGAAAAAGGCCTGTTTCAAAGTTCAGTTTGATTAAGTGGTTTGGCCCGGTCTGCTGGGGCCCAGAGTGGCACTCACCCCCAACAGTGGCCTCCCATAAACCTTGTTTGCCGCAGCAGAGGAGGAAGATGAGTACTCACACTGAAACCTGAAATGCAGCTTTTAAAGGCTAATCAGACAAAGAGATGCCTGGAAAGCAGATCGGGAAGTTCAGCCTGAGAGCTTGGTGTAAAGGCGGCAGTGGTGCCAGGAGTTCAAACCCATCGAGCTTTTAAGGTAAAGTAAAAAATAGAAGTAAAGCTTTTAAAGAATTGGGCTCAGGAACAAGCATGTTTTTGTTGTTTGAGAAAGCAGATCTAGTGGTACGATGCAGACTGCACTCCTACTGGAATAGATTCGATAGCACTTAAAAGAGGCACAAACAGTCAAGGAAGAAGAGTTTTGGTTTTTTGGTTGTGTTTTGGTTTTTGAAGTTGGAAGGAAATAAATGTGCTCAGGTGCTGATGAGGAGCAGAGAATAAAGGCAAAATATTTAACAGGAAGTTGCAATAATTCAGGCAATGAGTGCTGAGTTAGTGAGAGGGGGTAGCCTCCAGGGCACAGATTAGGAAAATAGAATTAAGTAGAAAGCACTACCCATACACTGTTTCACTGTACGGGGAGAACAGTGGATGTGGGTGGGGGCACTGCTGTAGCGCCGGTTTCGTGCTAGTGTGGACATTGGGGCGATCCTACTCTGTTCCTGCAGGGTTAACTACAAGGAATGACCTGATGCCGAGTGTCGAGTGTCGGGGTCTGGATTTGAAGACAGTGGAAAAGATCTGAGATGTCTCCTGATGAGAAGGAGATAAAGGCACCAAGGAAAACAGACAGGGACTCCTGATTACAAAGGCTATATATCATGAATTTGGGGTGGCATTAATCTCTAAAGTTGAGGAATTCTGTTCCAGTAGCTCTGATCCTCTTATTTGAACAGGTAGAAAAGTAGACGTTTAATTTGCACCATACCGGGAATCGGGCATGCCAGAGTTTTGAGATACATTAATAATAACAGAGTCTTTGAAGTCTCTTCATGAAGAGAATTACTTAAATTTAGGATTTCACAGCACAATTTCTTATGACAAAGCCCATTAGGAGGCAGTGCCTGAAATAAAATGAAAACCACTGTCTCTCAAGACAAGGAAGCCAAGGGATTTAGAAATTAGGGTGCAGAATGAGGCAACCACATGAACTGAAGTCAGTCTGGATCAGGGGTCCTCAAACTTTTTAAACAGGGGACCAGTTCACTGTCCCTCAGACCGTTGGAGGGCCATTGGAGAGTGTGGCGCACATTCCACACATGCGCACTGTGGGCCTGGGACTAATCGGCTGCTAAGCAGGACAGGCAGCGTTGGCAAAAACACCTGGTGGGCCAGATAAATGTCCTCGGCGGGCCGTAGTTTGAGGAAGCCTGGTCTGGAGGATGCAGCAGGATTCAGGGTAGAGGAAGCAGTGACCCCAGTTTTGAAACCCCCAATGAATGTAGAATGGCAAGGGACACACTGATGAGAGCCACTAGATAAGTTGGAGATGGCCTAGTGGAGACTCCTGCATCCAAAGGAACAGGCCTCACATCCAGGCAGTGGGGCAATGACATAGAAGTGGCCATTCTGAGCTTTTAGTCTATAGGAGAATAAACTGCCTCAATCCAAAGAATAGTAGGCAAAATGCTGTGCACAGTGGAAATCTAAGTTCCAGTTAAAGAAAAGAGGTAGAAAAAATATTCAGTGACAACCTTGAGGATCTGAAGTAAATTGTGGACCAAGGAATGGATTGTCTCATCGTAATGACAAGCTTGGGTGACAGGAGGAAGCTAAACTAGGAGAGATGAACAGAGCATAGAGGATGAGAAGACAGAAGAGGACGGAGGACCAGAGGCACCAAGAGCAGGACATTAGAGGTGGTGAGTAGATATGGCTTCGGTGTTCGCAATTGACTAATTCTACAATTTTCCTCGTGTGAACGGTGGGGAGGGGAGGAGCCGTAACCTAGGCCTATTAACTGTGATCATGTCCTACTCTTCCAAGCAAACGTCCTCATCTCTCTGCTAGCAGACCACTGTAAGGGAACACTGCAGATATCTACAGAAGTCAGCTTAGACCTGGAGTCCCAAGACGGTGCAGTGAGGAACTGAAGCTGGAGAATTCGGCCTTGGGCAGGCAACATCCCCTAGTACAAGAGGCGGAATCAGAAAGTTTCCTGATTACGTGATCCTTGAGCCCTCCAAAGTCAATCCCCAACAGTTTCCCAGAGTCTGAGATTTCCTCTGAGCCCACAGAGCTCTGAAACCGAAAGGCAGTCATGCAGGGTGATTAAGACACACATCTCCTGCTCTCCCGACTTCGGGCAGGCGTCTGACTTTTCTCAGCTTTCGATGCTTATCTGTAAAACAGATGTGCCTTCCTCATTGAGCTGTTGTGAGAGTGAAAGTAAATAGATCTAAGACATCTCGCACAGTGGCGGAATAAGATATGTGCTCGATGAAATGGTAGCTGTTATTATTTTTTCAGAATAATGTTCTGGCAACAAGCACACAGGGCTCTTTGGAGACGGTGCTCGTGGTCCCCAACTGAAAGAAGGTGAGGAAAGAAGGATCCAATTTTAGGCGTCTCACTTTCTTCATTTAATTTTCCTGGTCCTCAGCCAACCCCTTTTCTTGCCTGCTACCTGCCTTTTAAAAACTGTAATTCAGTGGTTTTTGGACCTCGGCACTGGAAATTCTAATTATTAAATCCACGTAGGACCACACAGTACAAAGACACTGTAGGACAGCCTGGTGCACAGCCAGGATTTCAGACCTCTGTACATGTAGACGACTCTAGAAAGTCACTAGAATCTTCTTCAGTGTAGTCATTAGGTGAAAATGACATTCATAGAGTACCAGTAATAGCTCGGGCATTTTACCACTAAATAAGGGGAAATTTGGAATAGCCTCAAGCCGTTTGGCTCAGTTTTTAGCCTTTGCTTCTAGCTTGACGCCAACCCAGGCCAGTTTTGTTCATCAGTCATAGGCCATTTCGGACGAAAAAGGTCTAGTCCCTCACTTCACAATCCCACTCCTCCAATCTACTTTATATTCTTGCTTCAATGTCTCTACTTCTCTGCTTTTCTTCCCCAAATTAAAAGTAAAAGCTTCTGTTTCCTTCTAAATAAGTATTAGATGTACGTAGTTACAAAATTTAAAAAATCAGGCCAGGAGTAGTGGTTCGCACCTGTAATCCTAGCATTCTGGGAGGCTGAGGAGGGAGGATCGCTTGAGGTCAGGAGTTCGAGACCAGTCTGAGCAAGGGTAAGACCCCCCATCTCTACTAAAAATAGAAAAACTTAGCCGGATGTGGTGGGGTGCACCTGTAATCCCAGCTACTTGAGAGGCTGAGGCAGGAGGATCACTTGAGGCCAGGAATTGGAGGTTGCAGTGAGCGAGGCTGGCACCATGGTACTCTAGCCCAGGTAACAGAATGAGACTCTGTCTCAAAAAAAAAAAAAAAAAATTCAAAATGAATACAGTGAAAAAAAGATTTTTCTGCTTTCTCTGTCTCTCAGTCACCTAGTTCCCCCTACTTGGAGACAAGCCTCATTAGCAGTTACCAGGGTATCTTTTCAGAAATCCCCTTTGCATGTATTAACATATTTTTCTATAAACACGGGGTATCTTACACCTTTGCTTTGCATATTTTTTATATTATAATGGATATTGGAGAATTTTTGATATCAGTATGTACAGATGGTCCCCAACTTAACAAAAGTTTGACTTAGGATTTTTTTTTTTTTTTTTACTTTTAGATGATGCAAAAGCAAAATGCATTCAGTAGACAGTATGACATACTCTCATGATGCTGGGCAACAGCAGCGAGCTGCAGCTCATGGCCAGCCGTGCGACCAGGAGGGTAAAGCGGCAATACTGCGCAGGGCACGGTGCTGTCGGATGCTTCGGCCCCACTCTAAGCTACTGTGAGTATTCTGAGCACATTTAAGGTAAGCTAGGCTAAGCTATGATGTTTGGTGTACTCAATGCATTTTTTATCGATACATAATATTTGTACATATTTACGAGGTACATGTGATATTTTGTCATGTGCATAGAATGTGAATTAACCACTTCAGGGTATTTGGGGTATTGAATGCATTTTTGACTTACACTATTTTCAATTTAAAGCTAAAAAATAATTAAAGAAAATTTTAGGAAGTTATATGCCAATCACTAGGATATATTAAGTTTAAAAAAAAAAAACTAGATGCAGAGAAAAAGGTGGGTTAAAGTAGGATTAGGATAGGAAAGTATAAAGGCTTAAAATATTGTTTGAAAAATACACTGATACACTTGGATGCCCATAGGAAAGGGAACTTGGTATTTCAGAAATAGACAATAATAGGTCATTTTCTACGCTTTTCATTTTATATTATGTGAACTTACTATTATTCAAAATAATTAATTTAAATACCAAATAAGTCTAATTTATCTGGATTTGTTTCCTTTTTGTGATTAGCGCTAATTCTTTTTCTTTTTCTTTTTCTTTTTTTCTGAGACAGTCTCACTCTGTTGCCCAGGCTAGAGTGCCATGGCATCAGCCTAGCTCACACCAACCTCAAACTCCTGGGCTCAAGCGATCCTTCTGCCTCAGCCTCCCGAGTAGCTGGAACTACAGGCATGTGCCACCATGCCCGGCTAATTTTTTCTATTTTTGGTAGAGATGGAGTCTTGCTCTTGCTCAGGCTGCTCTCGAACTCCTGAGGTCAAACAATCCACCCTCCTGGGCCTCCCAGAGTACTAGGATTATAGGCGTGAGCCACCACGCCTGGCCTCTTCCTAAATTCTGTCTAAGCAATCTCTGCCTACTACAAGGCAACAAAGATATTCCCCTGTTTTCTTTGAAAAGCTTTGTAGTTTTAGCAATTAAATTCAGGTATATGGTCCACTTTGGGTTAATTAAGGATGACCTATATAAATGATGAGATATTTCTGTCTACAGTGTTTTATAGTTATCTGAGTAGAGATTTTACATATTATTTGCTAAATATATCCCTAAGAGTTTATACATACAATCTTGCTAAATGCTCATATAGGTTTTGAACATTTTTAAAGATACGTTAGAATTTCCTATTGCAGAGAAAAAATAAAAACTTCTGCATATCTAAAGACATCACTATAAAAAATGAATAACAGACAAACCATAAACTCAGGAGGAAATATTTTCAAGGCATTTATCTGTTAAAGAACTTATATTCATAATATAAAAACAATATATTCCGAATATAAAAACACTAAACTACAATTCAATACAAATATACCAATGCACATGAATTAAATAATTAGACACACATTTCCCAAAGAAGATAAGAATGGCCAGTAAGTGCTACATGAAAAGTTCTAAAAATCATTAGACATTAGAGAAGTACAAATTAACATAATAATTATATGCCCCTATGAACCCATAAGAAGTGCTGCAATTCAATAGCTTGGCCACCCCAAATATTGATGAGAATGTGGTAAAAGTGTCAAAAGATACAACAACATCAGAAAGTAGTTTACCAGCTTCTATAAAGTTAGAACTTCACCCACTCTATGATTCAGCTGTTCCACATGTGGGTATTTACTCTTGAAAAAAGAAAACATAGCACACACACCCACACACACACATCCACAAAAAGACTTATACAAAAATATTCATGGAACTTTATTCATTATAGCTGAAAACTAGAAGCCAGCCAAATGTTCACCAATAAGAGGATAAACAAATGCAATATATTCATATAATGAGATACCACTCAGCAGTTAAAAGAAAAAAAAAAAAAACCAAACTTCTCATATACACAACATCACAGATAAATATCAAAATGTGCTCAGGGAAAGAATCTACAGGCCAGGACACATATAATGTGATTCCACTTAGATGATTTTCTAAGCAGGTGAGCTTACCTATGCTGAAAGAAATCAAAACCAAGCCCCTGAAGTGGGGCAGGAGTGAGAGGCTGCTGTGGATGGCTGAGAAGGGCCACGAGGGGCCCTCTGAGACACGGTGGAAGCGTTCGTTGTAAACGAGGCTAGCAAGGGTGTGTGCAGTTGTCAAAACTCATCAAATTTAATATTTAAGACCTGTGTGTTTCACTGAACTATATGTCAATTTAAACAAAATGAAGAGGAAGAATTGCCAATGTACAACAATGATTCATCCAGCAATAGATGAGTGCATTATTAAAATGTGGTATATGGATACCATGGAGTTCTACTCAGCCATGAAAAACAATGGTGATCTAGCACCTCTTGCATTATCCCGGATGGAGCTGGAGCCCATTCTACTAAGTGAAGTATCACAAGAATGGAAAAACAAGCACCACATGTACTCATCATCGAATTGGTATTAACCGATTAACACTTATGTGCACATATAGTAGTAACATTCATTGGGTGTCGGACAGACGGGAGGGGGAGGAGGAGATGGGTATATTCACACCTAATGGGTGCCGTGCGCACCGTCTGGGGGATGGACACGCTTTAAGTTCTGACCTGGGCGGGGCAAAGGCAATATATGTAACCTAGACGTTTGTAACCTTGTAATATGCTGAAATAAAAAACAAATGATTCATCCTATTGGGGAAAAAACATAAATGTCTATCAAGGAAACTTTAAATTATGGTATGACCATGTAGTAGAAAAACATGCAGCAATTAAAAATAAGGAGGTAGTTTATGCTGGAAATTTCCTAAGACAGTAGATACTGTGTCTTAATTCTCTCCCCCGACCCCTGCACACACATATAAAAATGGTAAGTATATGAGGTGATGGATGTGTTAAATAACTTGATTATGGTAATCATTTCATAATGCATACATATATCAAGGTATCTTATTGTAAATCTTGAATATATATAACTTTTATTTGTTAATTAGACCTCAATAAATGTGGGGTGGGGAAGGAGGTAGCTCTATATATACTGGGAAGGGATAATATCCACATATTAAGTTTATAAGGCAAGGCACAGAGAAGAAAGTATAGAACAACAGGACTACAGATGGTAGGAGATTTTGTTTGTATGTTTTTATTATGAAATATTTGATATGCACAAGAGAATATTTATGACATGTATTTACATGTATATATAGATGCACATCTGCTGCTAGGTAGGTAGATGGATGAATAGATGATATAGGTAGATTTTCATAAAACAACATAGTGAAACACACCCTTGAACCCAACACCCATCTTAAGACATGGGACATCACTGTTAACCTTGACACTCCTTCTCTGCTCCTGCCTGCTCTACCCCTGCAGTTGGCTTTTCCTTGTAGCTCCACTTGCATATATAGTGCATAGCTACTGTTAAACTGCCTGGTGTTGCCTGGTTTTGAATTTTGTAAATATAGCATCACGCCGCATATCTTTCCACAAATTGCTTCCTCTATGTATTAGCTTTCTAAGTTTCAATCATTCTGCCATGTATAGTTTGAGTTCATTCATTTTCACCATTATATAGTGTTCAATTCATGAATACACCACAATTTCCCAGCAATAGATATCTGGGTTGCTTGTAGCTAGCAATACTGCTGCATTCTGTTACACGATTCCTTGTGCAAAGGGGAAAACAGCATATACTAGGATTGGATGTACTCATATTTGATTTACAAGATAATGCCAACTTGATTTTCAAAGTCATTCACCAATTCACACCTTTATCATGTGTCCCAGGGTCACCATTGTTCTATATCAAAATTTTGATGGTCAAATTTTGGTCAAATATGGTCAAAATTTTCTATTGTCTTACTTTGAATATTTACCAGTGTATTGGGTATATAAGATTTCATTGAATATTAAATTGCTTTTACTGATTATTATGAATTAAAAAATCTTTTCATATATTTATTGGCCATTTGTATTTCCTCTTCTGTAAAGTACTTGTTAGTACCTTTTGCACATTTTTCTATTAGGTTATTTCTTCTATTGTAAAATTTTTTCACATCTTTTCCCCATATTTATTGTTTTACTGGTTTATTACATTGTTTCATGGATTCTGGATCATAATGCTTCATCAATTTTATGTATGGCAAAAAAATACTCTCCTTGTATGTGGATTGTATTTTTGTTTTCTTTATCGTATCTTTTGATATAAAGGAGTTCTTAATTTTAATGGAGTCAAATTTATCAAGTTTTTTGTACTTCTTATATGTTATTTCAGGAATACTTCCCTACTCAAAGGCTATAATGAAATTATTCTGTATTGTCTTGCAAATTTTTTAGTTTACCTTTTGCATTTAAAATCATTAGTACATACAACAGTTGTCAACACACTTGTGCACATGCACAAACACACACAGGGAGGAAGGGAGGAAGAGCTAACTTTGTGGAATAGCACCTATTCTTCCCACTCATATATAGTACTACCTCATCATTTATCACAAATTCCTCGTGCGATTTCTGGACAATCCATCAAATTCCTTTTATCTATTGGCCTATTCTTGTACCAATACCACTATCTTATTATTTTCTCTGGACTGTAATATCTGATAGAGCCTGTATTCCCATCTCATTCCACTTGAAGCGTTTCTCTCATCTATTCTTGATCTTTATGCTCCCAGATAAAAATTCTAAATTAATTTTCCCATTTCCTTTTAACTTTATCGGATTTTTGTAAATTAATAAACTTTGTGTTTTAGAGCAGTTTTAGGCTTACAGCAAAATTGGCCAGAAAGTTCAGAGAGCCTCCATGTGTGCTCTGCCCCTGTACACGCTCAACCTACCCCACTACCAACATCCCTGCCAGGTACATTTGTGACACTTCATGGACCTCCATCAACACAGCATTATTACTCAAATTCCGAAGTTTACATTAGGGTTCACTGTTAGTGTTACATATCCTATGGGTTTTTACAAATGTCCAATGACACACATCCACCATGATAGTATCATATGAAATAGTTTCACTGCCCTAAAAATCCTCCGTGCTCTGCCTATTCATCCCTCCTTATCCCTCACTCTTGGCAACCACTGATCTTTTTACTGTTTCTTGAGTTTTGCCTTTCCCAGAACGTCATATGGTTGGAATCGTACAGCCCTTACAGATGGGCTTCTTTTGCTTAGTAATATGCGTTTTAAGCTTCCTCCATGTGTTTCCATGGCTTGATAGCTCATTTCTCTTTAGCACCGAATAATATCTCATTGTCGGGATGTGCCAGAGTTTATTTATTTACCTACTGAACAACATGTTGGTTGCTTCCAAGTTTGGGCAATTACAAATAAGGCTGCTAAAAACATTCATGCGTTTGTTTGGGTAAATACCAAGGAGCATGACTGCTGGATTGTATGGTAAGAGAAATGTTTAGTTTTATAGAAACCACTAAACTGTTTTCCAAGGTGGCTGTACCATTTTACCAGCGCATTCACTACCAGCACAGTGAGAGTTCCTGCTGCTCCACATCCTTGCCAGAACTTGTGTTTGCCATGTGCACCATTTTGATAGGTGTGTAGTGGTGTCTCAGTTTTTTAAATTTGCAATCCCCTGAGGATATATAATATTGATAGGTCATCTTTACATGTGCTTATTTACCATCTACTTTGGCAAGGAGTCTGTTCTTTCAGGATTCTTATTGTTTTTGGTGTTCTACTGTAATACATCCTAGAATTGACTGGTCTTTATTTATCCTTCTTTGGACTTGTTATGATTACCAAATTGAAGACTTTGTGTTCTTCATTAATGCTGAAAACATTACCAACCATTATTTTTTAAAATATTTCCTTCCAGCCAAGCATGGTGGCTCACACCCAAGATCCTAGCACTCTGGGAGGTTAAGGAGGGAGGATAGCTTGAGCTCAGGAGTTCAAGAGCAGCTTGAGCAAGAGCAAGAACCCATCTCTACTAAAAATAGGAAAAATTAGCCAGGCATGATGGTGCAACCCTGTAGTCCCAGCTACTCAGGAGGCTGAGGCAGGAGGATCGCTTAAGCTCAGGAGTTTGAGGTTGCTGTGAGCTAGGCTGACACCATGGCACTCTAGACCGTGCAACAGAGAGAGACCCTGTCTCAAAAACTAAAATAAAAATTAAAATTAGAAGAAGGCCGGGCGCGGTGGCTCAAGCCTGTAATCCTAGCTCTTTGGGAGGCCGAGGTGGGCGGATCGTTTGAGCTCAGGAGTTCGAGACCAGCCTGAGCAAGAGCGAGACCCCATCTCTACTATAAATAGAAAGAAATTAATTGGCCAACTAAAATATATATAGAAAAAATTAGCCGGGCATGGTGGCACATGCCTGTAGTCCCAGCTACTTGGGAGGCTGAGGCAGCAGGATTGCTTGAGCCCAGGAGTTTGAGGTTGCTGTGAGCTAGGCTGACGCCACGGCACTCACTCTAGCCTGGGCAATAAAGTGAAACTCTGTCTCAAAAAAAAAAAAAAAAAAAATTAAAATAAAATTTTCCCTTTTCACATTTTTTTCTGCAATCTCCCTCCTAAATTCTGATTACATACATGTTGCTTTTGTTCCCTGTCTCTTAACCTTTCCTATTTTCAATGTGTTGGTCGGTTTGTGTTATATTTATTTAATATGATTTTTCAGATGAATAACTCAGTTTACTAACTGTTCCTTCATCTCCATCTAATCTGCTGTTTTAACCCTTTCATTGACTTTTTTTTACTTGAATTATTACTGTTTATATTTCTAGTATTTTCCCCCAAACCTATCTGGTAATCTTTGGTAATATCTTCTTCCTTACTCATATTTTTATTTCTGTTTTTATTCATTTAAATATATTAAGCACACCCCTTGTATATTCTGTATTCAGTAATTCCAGTACCGGATGTGTCTGCAGGTCTGTTTCTGTTGCCAATTGCACGTAACAGCTTCTTCTGTGCTCATGACTTCTTTTTATTAGCTAGGAGTTGTTGCCATTCTCTCTGAGAGGTCACTCTGAGGCCCTGTTTGAGGATTTATTCCTCCAGGGAGTATTGGCATTTGCCTCTCTGAGGTACCTGGAGGCACTATAGACTCCATGCACTTTAAATTTAAATTCTCTGCTTGCAGCTTTCAGACCATATAAACAGTGGAAATTCAGACTCCAGCCCAGGTGAGAGCTGGCAAGAGGGTGTTTTTTAAGCTCCACTCAAGCCAGTGCAAAAAATAGATAATGCTCTTTTCTGTTTTCCTCTGGCTACCTGAGAGTGATTCCAATCCTACATCCTACCCTGCAAGGAGCAGAGACTTTATGCTCAATCCCCTTCTCCTCCAAAGCAGATTGGTCCTAGCATATCTGGTACCTTCAGGCACTGTCCTGGACTCAAACTGTCTTTGCTACTCGCCTCGCCTCGCCTCATTTCATTTCTCCATTTAGCAGCTGGAAAGTTTCAGGGTTCCTGGCTTATCATAGCACCAAAAAAAAAGGAGCCTGAAATATTTACTTGTCATTATATATTTCCTTATGCTTGAATTTCGAACCATTCGCCTGCACTGTATATTACAAATAAATGCATTTAAGTAAAATTTAAAACAAATATTCTTCATTTGATGCTTTGTGATGAAAAGGAAAAAAAGAAAATAGATGTTCTGAAAGTCATATTGGTCCTACTTGTCATAATAATAATAATAATTCTTTTTTTTTTTTTGAGACAGACTGTCAACTCTGTTAACCCGGCTAGAGTGCCATGGCATCAGCCTAGTCCACAGAAACCTCAAAGTCCTGGGCTCAAATGATCCTCCTGCCTCAGCCTCCTGAATAGCTGGGACTACAGGCATGTGCCACCATGCCTGGCTAATTTTTTCTTTATATGTTTAGTTGTCCAATTAATTTCTTTTTATTTTTAGTAGAGACAGGGTCTCTCCCTTGCTCAGGCTGGTCTCGAACTCCTGAGCTCAAACAATCCACCTGCCTGGGCCTCCCAGAGTGCTAGGATTACAGGCATGAGCCACCACGCCCAGCCCATAATAAGAATTCTAAGATATATTTAGATAGCATTTTTGGTCTTCAACTTGGTCTCACAGTTTACATGCAAAAACATTTTCTCAACCTGAAAAAAAAATGTTTCATGTCTAATTCATTCAAACAGAATGATACCTCAAGATCCCATTTCATAAGGGGTCAGGGTGAGGTTCCTTACCTTGCTCTACTGTACTTAGAAAACAGGGCCTAGAGGCTTTTTGATGTTGACAAAGGATTTCAAAAGAATAACAGATTCTTAGCTTGCTGGGCTGCAAAAGAAAAAAAAAGAATAATGGAAATCATTATTAATGTATAGTGGATGTGATATAATGTTTATTTTTGCAATGTTAGTTATAAAAAAAGATACCAACCTAGGAATATAGAAAGTTCTGGGATATAGATTTTTCTCCGCAGGTGATTGACGGGGGCAGTCTCAGTTCTGCCTGGCTGGTGCCAGCTGCCTGCCTCACCCAACCTCCTCCCACAGCACCTGGGAACCGAGCATGTCTTCCTTCAGGGCAATTCCTAATCCTGCATATTTTAACGTTTGCTTCTGCACATGCTCCTAGCCTATGCTTTTCTTCATTATCGTATCGGCAATCTCTTTGGAAGGCCACATTTCCTTCCACTCCACACGCACCCAGCAAATGCTGCTGCAGCCCTGCCTTTGCTCAGCCCAACACTCTAGTCTGCAGTGACACCACGAGTTAGTTCTTTCCTCTGTGTGTCATCAGTATCCCTTATAGATTTGTAGCAATGATGGGAGCTGTAAGGGGGACACATTTTAAATCCCCTCTGACTGAAAAATCATTTTCTTTCTTTCTTTCTTTTTTTTTTTGAGACAGAGTCTCACTTTGTTGCCCAGGCTAGAGTGAGTGCCGTGGCATCAGCCTAGCTCACAGCAACCTCAGACTCCTGGGCTCAAGCAATCCCCCTGCCTCAGCCTCCCGAGTAGCTGGGACTACAGGCATGCGCCACCATGCCTGGCTAATTTTTCGTATACATATTTTTAGTTGGTCAATTAATTTCTTTCTATTTTTAGTAAAGACGGGGTCTTGCTCAGGCTGGTTTTGAACTCCTGACCTCGAGCAATCCTCCCGCCTCAGCCTCCCAGAGTGCTAGGATTACAGGCGTGAGCCACCACCCCGGCCTGAAAAATCATCTTCTGCATGGAATTCCAGTTTCATTGCAGAGTTCACCAAACAAATTCTCTCCCCTCTCCATGTATCTCAAAATATTTCTCTAAACCTAGTTTTTCGGTAGCCAAATTAAGGTACGAAAAAATATGTAAACTTTAAATATATGAACTAGACACTTCTTTATTATGAAACCTATTTTGATTCAAGAAACAATTTTCACATTTCAGAGCTCTCTCTGGAAAACGCCACCATCATGCTCTAGGGAAACAGCAGGACACAGCCCAGGAAAATTCTAACTCTTCAGTCCTGAGGGCCCTTCGGCCATTTGTTTGTGTTGGAGCTTGGTTTTGTTTGGTTTTGTTTTCTAAACTGTAGGGAGCATTTCCTCCTGCTGCTGGAATACTGCCCATCCCCAGCCCATCTCTTTAACTCAAGGGCTACCCCTGCTAACCGCAGAGCCGTAATTGGAAGACTCTCAAATAATTCAGGAGAGAGATGTGAGGGGACCTGCGAGTCCCTTGTGCGGGCGCCTCCTGCATCACCATGGCAAATCATAGACCAAACTCCAAGGCAATGCACAAAATTATGCACTAATAGATTGGGTGGATTTCAAAAGAGGATTCCCATGTATGAATAGGTTCCGTATAACTTACATTTTCTTGCACCAAACAGAGGAAAGAAGCTTATAGACTTGGAAAGGAGAGTGTTTCGTGGACCCTCCCTCTAGCCCTCTTTCCACGCCTCTTTTTCTCTGATTTCCCTATTTCAATCCCTCCCTCTCTCCCTTTTTTCCTCCTATTTGCAGACTATCTCCTTCCTGGACCTTGTACACTTGCAAGCCCTCAGCCCGTTCCAGATGTCAGTGGCTAACGGCTCCTTCTATAGGGCCCGTTGCTGCCGATTTCTACTGGATTGGAGGGAACAGGCACACGTGAGAGGGGATAGAGGCGGCAAGAAAGAAGACAGCAGCCCCTGACAGGTGTCAGCTGGGAGTGGGCCTGACACCTGCAGCGGGGCTGGCCTTCTGTTGACCACAGACCGTTGCCCAGAGCACCGGTGTCAGACACAGCCACTCTGCTGCGACTGTGACACAGGGAGACAAAAACGAGCCCACCCCATAAACACGTGTGAGCACAGACTAAAAACAAGAATGCTGTGCAAACCACAATAACGCCCAATGTCCACCTCTCCTAGCTGACGTGAGCAGCTGCTTCCTCGTGGATTGCAGCTTATGCCTTGCTCTGTTCCTCCTGCCTCCTGGATAATGATATTTAATATTACAATGCTTTAGCATAGAATTTCCACCACTCTCTGATAGCACCAGGGAAAAGCCACATTTCATTGATAACTCACCAAAAATCTCCTAGCATAAGCCCAAACCCCATAACAAGCCCTTTCTAACACCCTCCTCCTGAAACGCCCACAAAGGGTCCCCACGTTGTGGCAGCCTTTGTTGCCACCAGTACCAATAATCCCACCTTGTTCAAGTCCAGGTGTTCCTGGTGGCCCTTGGCTGGTAGCATTACCAGTCGTCACCTCTCTCGTTCAGTCTCCCTGTTATGGGGGCTTCCATAGCAAGTATACTTCTAAAGTCAGCTTTTATTTTCTCAGAGACTGCAGTCTAGTTTCATACGAGGTAAGAATATTCATTCTGTTAGTAGAACCGTGATCCTGCCCTTTGTGAATCAACAATTGAGGTATCACCACACTAAGGAAAGTTTGGCTCTTTTTTTGGCGTATCTTATAAGAGATTCTACGCTGGTTGTGACAAGCTCTTTTAGAAACCCAAGAGCATGAATATGTATTTCTGTTAATTCCACTCAAAATCTCCACGAATTCCCACTTGTTCCTGTCAATGGAGAAGGGGTTACGTTCCAGTACATCTCACCAAGTGATACAATTGAATATACTAGAATTATTCTTATAATAAGACTACTGTCAAATGTTGAATATTGATCAAAATCTCACAATCATTTTTCATCAATCCAGGGAGTTACCTTCATTCTAATATTGTTCCATACTTCTTATTCAGAGCCAGTCATCCCCAAGGCAGTGTTAATATTATTTGAGAAGCACAAATAAAGGTTTCCCAGCTGAAAAATTTCCTTCCCACTAGGCTGCCACTAGGGAAAGAAAGAAATTAACATTTATTGAGTTTCTTCTAAATGTGAAACGCTCTCATAAAAATTTATCTCATTTAATCCTCACGACATGCTGCAAGATGGGTACTGTGCGAATTTTGACACTTGAGTCGGAAACTGAAGCCTGATGGTTTTCTCTGCAGGGCAGGGGCTTTTTCTCTTCGCTGTTATTCCTTCAGGACAAGTCAGTGGTAGACCCATTGCAGATACTCCATAAAAGGTCAGTTGAATAAATGAAGCTTGAAAAGGTTAAGAAAATTGTCTAAGGTCAAAAACTTTCTAAAAAACAAAAGATTCAAACCTCGTTCTGATTCTAAGTTTCTACCGTTCAGTAAGAGCCTAAATTCTACACCAGTTCCTAGAAATTGTGCTGTTTGACAATTAAACCTATGTCATAGTATAACCATAAACATGATAAAGAAGTGAAATATTTGTAGGAACCCAACACTGTAATCACTACATACTAAATTGTAGGCATGCAATAATATGACTTTCTCTTTTCCTAATTAAATGGAGCCATGTTAGGTTTTTCTGGAGCCATTTCTCTGCCCATGCAGACCACAGAAGTCACTGAGAGCTCACACTGTGGCATCAATCGGTGTTCCGGTATCTTCTTGGCTAGAACCCACAGCAGGATTTCCTGAGACTATATTCTGAAAAAAAATGGGCTTGTGATGTGTGCCAATTACTATTACATATACTATGAAAGAAGGATCCGATTTTTGCATTCATTTTTTTTTTTTGCTTTTAAAAAAGCATTTTACTGCAATATAACACACTTAACATGCACAAATCATAGTGTAAAGCTTAATAGATTTTTACAGTGAACACATTCATGTAAATAACACCCAGATCCAGAAATAGAATATTACTAATTCCCAGAAGCCTCCCTTATGCTCCTTTCCAGTCTTTGTCTCTACCAAATAACCACTCTTCTTACTTTTATCATCTTAGAGTAGTTTTTTCCAATTATTGAGCTTTCTATTAATAGAATCAACAGAATTTTTTTGTTTCCAATTTTTTTGCTGCTAAACATCACATCATGTTAGTGAGGTTTATACATGTTGTTGCATGTAGTCGTTTTTAAAACATGTAATTGTGTACATATTTCTGTATATGGTGATACCAATAAGTTTATCCATTTTCCTGTTGAGGTAAATTTGGATTGCTTCCAGATTTGAGCTATGCTGAACATTCTTGTTCATGCCTTTTTGTACATGCCTTTTGCATTCAGAAGGTGCCAGCCCCTGGGCCCGATCACCCGGCCAGAAAACAAAAACGTGGGACACAGACGCCTCTACCTGACTTCCATCCTGTGTCTCCCACGAGTGAAGAAGTAAAAGAAAGGTGAAGAAGTCGAGAGTAAAAGAGATATAAACTTAGAGATATAAACTCAGTATAAACTATGTTTCTGTTTCCAAAGTCAGGCAGGAAAATAAAAGGAAAAGGAGAAGGAGAGAGAAGAAGAGAAAAAATGTTTCCTCGTTGTCCACTTGCTGACTCCATCACAGCACAAAGATGCACAAGCCCACGGAGCTATTTCAGCCTGTCCTTCCACTCAGCTCAGGCAGTTCAACCCTCCTGTTACACACAAATATTCCAGCAACTCTCCCTCCTCCTGGCATTCCAGGCTGCTCGGGGGCCTCCCACTACTCATAGAGGGATGGTGTCCAGACCAGAGTGTGTAAAATTGATCCGAATTCTAATGAGCCCTTAGGAGTTTATTGAAAATCTTTTACGCCTTCGACTTTGCTTGTAAACAACATCATTTTACTCACAGACAAAGGATATTTTGCCAATAGCAAACAGAATGTGTCATCAATAGAGGCTGCAGGATGCATCTGCCAGACCTAGCCTGCCTGTGCCCCAGGCGGTGACAAGATCAGACTCTTCTCAGTGTTTCAAAGCCTTCAGCCTGGTCCTGAGCTGGGTGAGCCTGAGCCTATGGCTAAATCGGCATTCAGTGTTCAATGAGATGGGGATCCTCACTTTTACCGAAGAATTGAGGGTCTTTTACCCCGAATTCTGTGGCTTAAAGTAACACCAATTTAGTATCTTGCAATTCTGGAGGACGGAAATCTGAAATCATTTTGACGAGGCTGAGATTAGGTGTAGGCAGAACTGCATTCCTTCTGGAAGATCTAGGAGACACTGTGTTTCCTTGCCTAGAGCCCACCTGCATGCCTCAGTTTACAGGTCTTCCTTCATCTTCAAAGCCAGGAGAGCATCATCTTCTCTCTCCTCTGCCTTTGTCCTTGTATCTTGTCCACAAGTCCCCTGGGCCATTGTCTCCATTTCTTCTCAGGCCCCATGACATCACTATCAATGGTTATTTCAAGCAGGTGTGGCAAATACACAAAATGCAGTATTGACCATGTATTTCAGACCACTTCAGCCAGGCTGTAGGCTTTTATTTCAGGCATGAGACAGACGCCACTCAGTTGTGTGGCCACAAGCTCCACGGATCCATAGGAAGCCACCTCTGTGGCCTGAAGCTCCTCTCGCCAGGCAGAGGTGATGGGACACTAAGCCTCATTTCTCTCCCATAGAGAGAGATCTAGGTGTTGACCTGGATGTTCAAACCAATCTCCAAAATAAGCCTTTGTGAAAAGAAAAACTCTAGACAACAACAGCAATAAAAAACTTAACTGAGTTTATTTGAGCAGGAAAAGATTCATAGCTCAGGCAGCACTCAAACCCAGAAGAGATTCGGAGAGCTCTGCCTTAGCAGAGCGAGCAGTAGTCTTTTGCAGGCTGAATATGAAAACAAAGGAAAGAAATTCTCTGATTGACTGCAGTTCGTCATTTGCCTGATTTAAGTGTGATCCAGTGAAAAGTCCCTAGTTATATAACTAACAGCTAATTGGCTGTTTTTATGATTGGCTGCTAGTTGGCTCTTTGTGATTGGCTGAAGCTTGGTTTAGTTCTTTGTTTGTTTGGGGTTTTTTCCCTAAAATTAATCATTTACTAGGAATGCCTCTAAGTTAAATTTCAGTTTGCTTGTGTGAGGGGTTCAGGTACAAAACCAAACCTAAGCTAATGGCTTCCGGCTTTTTTTGCTTTAACGTTTCCAATTTCCAAATAAACCTCCAGCTTCCATAACTTTAGCACTAGCCCACCTAAAACAAGAATAAATAAAAAAAAGCTATTTTATTTTCGCAACTCCTTTGCAAATTTAACATAAGAAAAAATGAAGAAGTTGGCACATAGATGATCTTAGACTCTCAGTGGAATCCTAGAGAAACGAGTTCCATTTTAACAGCCTGTCATATACAGTCATTTCTGCTACAACACTACATATGCGTTTCTAAAAATCACTGCAATATGCAAAACTATGTAATAAAAACTACAGAGTTTATAGGGTCGTGGGCATATAACACTTAGAAGTTTTGTCAGTTGACACGTGAAAGAAAGGTTAAAAACCTTATAAGTATCATAGTACTGAATTATACTTGTACTACGAGTATAATACGAGCAGTACTTATGTATTTCTCAATACATAAATACTGCAATAAATATGGCACTTTGTGGAAGCGTGCATCAGAAGGATTTTGGCTTGTGAGTTACTGTGATGTCGTAGGAGGGAGTTATCAAGAGAGATAGGAAAGGAAGGAAATCAGAAAGAAGGTTGTTGATGAGACACATGAATGGGTGTGGCTTATAACACCTGCAGTGAATTCAGGTAACTGGCAGATGTCTGAGGGGTATGTGTGTGTGTGTGTGTGTGTGTGTGTGTGTGTGGTCATGTGTGGCAAGGTTCAACTAGGTACAGTTTTCTCTGTTCACCTGGTGCTTCCCATGGATGAAATCATGCACAAACAAACATGAAATTCTCATTATGCTTGAATTGTTCTCTGATACATCACTGGTGCTGGAACAGATTTGCATTTTCAAAATGAGTGTAATAGCAGAATGGAAAGTGTTTTTATATGAGTGATCTGATCAGATCCTCCTGAGGGAGAGATGCCGCCACATAGTAGCCTATCAAGCTATTAAACGTAGGTTGTCTTCAATTGTCAGGCATCGCTGGGTACGATTGGACAGATGGTGAGAGGTGGGAATCATTCTCCAACATTAAAGGCAAAAGTGGAGAAGGCTGTGATGATGGCTCACAGACACAGCAGAAAATATAGGCAAGGAAGCAATCCATCCTAGCAGATAGGAAAAAGTTCCACTGAATTCTTGGCCCAGAAAATTCCAGCTACGTAGGATAGGATTCCAACCATATGATATTCTGGAAAAGATGAAGCCATGGAAACCTTAAAACGATCCATGGTTGCCAAGGGTTACTAGGGAGAGAAGGATGAATAGGCAGAGCACAGAGGATTTTTAGAGCAGGGAAACTATTCTGCATGGCACTATAATGTGAATGCATGTCACTACACATTTTTCAAAGCTCAAAGAATGTACAAGACTAAGTGTGAACCCTAATAGTCAACTCTGGACTTTGAATAACAAAGATGTGTCAATGTAGGCTCATCAGTTGTAACAAATGCACCATTCGGGCCTGGGATGTTGACACTGGGTGGTGGGTTGGTGTGTGTGTGTGTGTGTGTGTGTGTGTGTGTGCACATAGGTGGGGAGTTTGTGGGAGATCTCTGTGTTTCTCTCAGTTTTGCCGTGAACTGTAAACTGCTCTAAGAAGCGTTCAGACTTCCTTAAGTGATACTGTTTGTTGCACAGAGATTTTCCAACCCTCACTTGGACCCAGGTCATGGGGCCTTGAAGAGAGGCTGACACCGTGCAGTGGAGGAATAGCAAATTCACACTGTGTACGTGGACCAGGCACAAGTACCTGTTTTCGCGATCCCCCTGTGTCTGAACCAGTTTTTCTTGAGCATGAACGAAAAGGGATAGTTTCTGCATTCTGCACGATGGTAAGTGCAGGGAAGCAAATGAGTACTCTGGTGTGAGAACACTGAGGGATGCTGAGCAAGCTCCAAAAGCAATGGAAAAGGAGGGGGAGAAGATACATGCAGGGCAGTGCTTGGAGGCAAAGGCCTAGTGGGTTCCAGCTGAACAGGAAGGACCCTGGTGTCAAGGGGGCTGAGAGCCGGCCGGGAGGAGAGAGCAATGGCATTTCCAGGGCCATTCACCAGCCACCTTCCTCTAGTGTCTTTTCTTCATCCTCTAACAACCACAATGCAATACGTTAGCTTACCTTTTTAAAGTAGCTACTTTTAGAAATTTCACCCAGGGGACACAGCGACATCCCCACTCCCAGCCCCATCCTGTCTTCTCCTGGTTCCAAATCCCTAGCTTTGTTGTTGCTGGCAGTGGAACCTGTCTGAGTCATTTATTCCTAGACATCGAAGCCGTCCAAGCCATCTGTCATTATTTTAGATGTAGTTTTCACACACACACACACACACACACACACATACACACACACACACACATACTATATATATATATATATATATATATACATAAAACCATAATTTTAAAGGATAGAAATTAAATAAGAATTTTCTGGCCAGGCGCGGTGGCTCACCCCTGTAATCCTAGCACTCTGGGAGGCCGAGGCTGGAGGATCGCTCAAGGTCAGGAGTTCGAGACCAGCCTGAGCAAGAGCGAGACCCCCTACTCTACTAAAAATACAAAGAAATTAATTGGCCAACTAATATATAGAGAA
The DNA here is from genome assembly GCA_008750895.1 of Mirza zaza. NCBI lineage: Eukaryota > Metazoa > Chordata > Mammalia > Primates > Cheirogaleidae > Mirza > Mirza zaza. The sequence continues at coordinate 34,676 of VSMD01127304.1, forward strand.
AAAATTAGCCGGGCATGGTAGCGCATGCCTGTAGTCCCAGCTACTTGGGAGGCTGAGGCAGGAGGATCGGTTGAGCCCAGGAGTTTGAGGTTGCTGTGAGCTAGGCTGACGCCAGGGCAACAAAGTGAGATTCTGTCTCAAAAAAAAAAAAAGGATTTTCTGACTTTGCATCATTATAATTGCTTTTAAATTACTTAGTCATGCTTAAATTACATGGTCTCGCTATTAATTTAGTTCCATAATTTCTCGCCAACAATTTGAAAATCCAGACCTAAAAGTTTTTCCTCAGTTTGGGGCAAAATTTATTTGGAGGTAAAACCTGTTCTGCACTGACAGGAGGGTGTTTTTCATCTGTATTGATCCTGTTTCATAGGAATCATCTTAGGTTTCACTACAAAAATATTAATCGATTTGCTTAAAGGATGTTGCCTCAGACCCCACTAGGATGTTACACAGCATAGGATACGTGTAATCTGTTACTTTTCCATAAACCAAAAAATCCTGTCTTCCAAAACACAATTAGCCCAGGGGTGGAAAGGATTTGAAAACCTGTATGATTTTCAAAGGAGTCCCGTCGCCCAGGTAACAGATGTTAGGTTGGTACACCTGCTGGGGCGACTGCTGATTCGCCCCAGACGTGTTCTCTTCCCAGCACTTGGCTGCACGCGATTCCCAACCTTCTCTGCAGGCATGTGTGACCAGTGGCATTTGACACCAAGAGATGTGCGACGCTTCTGGGCCACATGGTTAAAGAAAATCTCCTGCTCTGGGCCTTGGCTCTTCCTTAGCCCTCTCATGCCCACTAGCTTGAAACGGTCATGACCGGAGCTGACTTTGAAATTGTGTGCCGAGGGAGGCCAGAGACACTCTGCTAGCCCTGCTTCCAGCCTGACTCGGCAGGGCAGAGACCACATATGCACCAAGCCTCATTCCACGAGAGAAAGACAAAATTCTCTGCTGTTTAATATTTTGGGTCACCTTTGATAAGGCGCCAGGCCTTTACCCTCCTGTTAGAACAGCCTCGCCCCTGAGACCACCAACTGGAAATTAGCATTTGTTAACGAAGCTTCATTCCTTCTGTGGAAAAGAGTTGTTCTCAAACTTTTTGGAATAGGTTTCTTAGATTAAACAAGATGCCTTTTCAGCTCATTGATTTTTTTTTTCTTCTCATTGAATCTCAATTAGCATGCAAAACAATTAGCTGGTCAGCAGTGCCCCAAATTGACAAAATTGTTTTCCTTTCCTTTGTTTCCAGTCATTTAATAGTAAGTTTCTTAACTACAAACTTTCTCAAACAGTGGTTTTTTTTCTCTCTGCTAAGGCGTGGGAGTAGCAGGCCTCAAGGCTGTTCCTGTGGAGAACTGAACAGAAGGAAAAGGCAAAAGTAATCTTGAGTCTTTTCTAAGAGAAGCCTTTTTAAAGGGTGCTAAAATGCTAAACATGTGCAAAATGTATCCTTACAAAGTATGGGAATTGTTCTTTTTAATGACTGATTTCTCAGCATGCCCAGTTCCTAATCAGGAATCAGGATCCACAACCTTCTATTAATATTCTAAAGGTGCACGTCCCCCACTCACGACGCTGACACTCTGTCCCCTTAACGCCAGGTTGTCAGGAACGCCCGACGAACATCCCCACCTGGCAGTCGGCATATCCTCGGCCATCTTGAGAAAACGATTGGCTATTTCAGGATCCAGAGTACTGACACTCAGCTTGAAATACGAGTGGTACCCTCTGGTTACTTAATATCCAAAAATGTGAGATTTTACTATACCTGAGCCTCTGTTTTCTGACTAACTTTTGCTGCCCTTTTAGGATGCTACCTTTTGTGCCCCCAAAAAAGTAAATGATTTTTGTTTTACCTGTGCTGGTCAACCACATGCAAAATGAAGAAAGAGAGGAATAAAATCCAAACACAGGAAGGAAAAGAAAAAATTGGCTGCATTGTAACGTCTTATTCATCCCTCGCTCACCCCCATGATTTTTTGTGTCTTGTAGAAATGATTTCTGAATGAATTTGATGCCACTCAAATAGCACCACAGTCTGTCAGGGTTCCAGTGACCACCGTCATGGGTTACTGGGTATCTTCCATGTGCCAGGGTGCTGCAGCCGCTTCAATTCCCTATAAGCAACACTAAACCACGGATTTCTTCCAAGGCTCCATACTTGACCGTATGTTCTTCTGGATCTTCGGTTTTTCCTGGAATAAAGAAATGCTGCCTAACAGCTTCAGCTATTATGTAGTATGCATATAACAATTGCCATTAAAATCCCTCCTTCCCCCAACCTGTCAGCTGAGCTGATTCTCTGTCTCAAAAAGCCAAGGGATTAACTGTTCTCTCCTCGTTCACGGACAACGGTTTCTCTCAAATTCAGATGTTCAATCAAACAAACTGGTTCCTTCAGCTAACTACTTTCTATTGAAGAATAATACAGCCCAGTAGTTAAAAAAATAGACTCTGGCGTTAGTAGAACTGGGTGGGTATCCTACTCTTCCACTTGGCAGGTGTGTGGCATTGGGCAGCTTCTTTAACCTCTCTAATAATAGTGTAAATAGTAAGCACAGTGCTTGGCTTATAAGAGATGTTTAATAAATGCGAGAAATTATTGTCCACCTGGGATACATTATGTAAGAGATTATAGTCTTATTAGAGAAAAAGTACATACGCATAGAAAATACTTCAGGTCACAGGTATTCTCCTTGCCTTGATTTCATACAGGCCACAAGGCGGCTCAGTGTGTCTCAGTGGGCTGCTCACCTGCCTGAGCACCCAGCTGTGGCCATCAGCCATTGCAGCAGGAAGCCAGGGGATGGTCCCCAGAGGGCCAAGCTTGGGGGGAGGGATGGGGGGTAAGGATCTGAATTCAAAAACAGAATCAAGATATAGTCCATGAAGTGAAAGATAAAGATGAAGTAGGTGAGAAGAGGAACACAAAACAGAATCTGATTTCTAGAGGCAAAAATACTAACAGCAGTACCAATACTTGCTGCTTGCTCTTTTAAAAAAGACCTATTCTCAGGCCGGGTGCGGTGGCTCATGCCTGTAATCCTAGCACTCTGGGAGGCCAAGGTGGGAGGATTGCTTGAGCTCAGGAGTTTGAGACCAGCCTGAGCAAGAGTGAGACCCCGTCTCTAAAAAAAAAAAAAAAAAAGACTATTCTCAGCCTCTTCCTATTGTAGCTAATAAGAAAAAATAAAAACCATTCGTTCATCTCCTGAATAGTTCATGAGAGCAGCTTTGTACATTCAGAATGTGACAGATATGATTTATGCTGCAACTACAATGACGCTAAAAATCGCAGACTCGCGGGGCCAGACCACTTGGGTCCAAATCCTGTCTCTGCTAAATGTTAGCTCTGTGAACGTGGGCAACTTTCTCAATCTCTCTGTGCTTCATCTCCTCACCTAGAAACGGAAGGTAATAACAGTAACTCTCTCTGTGAGCAGGCTGCTGCGAGGATAAAGTGAATTCACGCATTTAAGCATTCAGAACAGTCCCAAGTCCAGAGTAAGCGCCATAAGCATTTGCTTTCATTATTATGATCACTATTATCGTTGCATTTCAACACATCTCTTTTCTCAGAGGGACTGTCCCGCAAATGACAGCAGAAAACAATTTAAATGTCAGTACTAGAGTCCAGAGAAACCCCTGGCTTGCTGGGTTTCTTTGTTGCACGGGAAGCTTGCTATTTACAGCGACGCATGTACCAACTGGACATACATATGTATGCACAGAACATGAATCCCGAAGGGCAGTCAAATTTGGGCCATAAAGGTGGCATTTATAACCAAATTTCACTGCCTCTATTTTCACTCTAAATTAGCTTACGAAGTATATAATTTAAAGCGCTTTAAACCACATCAATTAATAGCCTTCACACCGGAGTCACAGCGAAGTCTCCTCCCTACTGGCACAGGTGGAAAGCCCGTTGCAAAGAGGTGGGAGGCATAGCTCAATAGTTGAACATTGTTCCGCCGCCACAAAAGCACAAAGCCTTTATTGGCTTAGGCAAATTTTGTTTTTATTATCCTTCTCTTTGTATGCATAATGTATGTTCTGTTCTACAGGAGAAGCCAAATAGTACCAAAGGAGGCTGTCATCAGACCTTAGAAAGAACCTAAAATGGTCTTTTGAGTTTGGAACATGGCCTAGGGAGGGAATATATGTATCTGTATTTGTATATACTCTGTGATACAGACTAAATTTAAATGCATAGACATTTTCAGACATGCTTGGGTTGTCTTTTCAATGTCATATAAGGGAAAATACAGGGTTGTTTAATTTATTTTTCGAGAACTGGAGGGAGCTTTCATTCTCAGGGTCAAGTGGAGGTGACTGAAGAGTCTGTAATATGCACCTCCAGAAATGCAAGTCCAAGGATATAAGAGGCAGCCACTCCAGTAAGTTTTCCTGTTCGCTCTGAGGCTGGAGGAGAGATCATGTACCCAAATAGTCTCGAGGCTCCAGGAGTTAATAAAAGTGCATTCAGTTAGCTGGGGAAGGACCTTGCTGAAGGACCCTAGCTGATTTTTGTCCTGTGTAAATAAGGGCCCAGTAATTCCATATAAATCAGTTTGTCAAAAGAAGCTGGAAATCTCAATTTTTAGATTAATTTCCTAATTAAAAAATTTTAGCAACCAATACAATTCTTAAAAACCTGTAAATATAACCAAAATCGACACACACACACACACACACACACACACACTGGTTAGAATTAGTTTGTGAGTCACAAGGTTGGAGGGAAAGTCCCAGGGGAAAGGAGATCAAGTCAGAAATGCCCAGGACCCCCTGGTGTGGAAGTAAAACCAGAGCCATCTTGGGGGGAATAAAATCTTTACTGTGTAAAAGCCAAGCCTTGCATCGAGATGAGTTACTGGTGCCCTCCAGGTTGCAGGAAGTAAGAAAGATTTGCCGTGGGCCAGAAGCAGTTGGAGAAAGACTTGGGGGATATATATATTTTAAATGGTGAAATATTTGAGAAAAACGGAGGGCAAATTTTATGAATTGCCTTGTCATGGGTTAGATTTAAAAAAAAAAAAAAAAGATCCTGGAGATTTTTGAGAGCAGCAAAGAGGTGGTAAAAATGTAGAAATAGAGGGGAAATTGGGGTTGGCCTATGATGATAAATGAAGTGAGGAAAGTGAGAAATATAGTTTAAGGAAAAAATCATTCCAGTCACAGTGAAGAATTCATAGACCAGGAGCTTAAAAGCAAGGTCCAATTTGGAAAGTTTTAGGGGCCACAAAGCCAGAAAATATGTGCTACCTCAATCTCAGGGGTTATTTCTCCTAAAAAGTCAATATCCTAAACTTTAGTTCCTGAGGACAATAATTTACCCTTGGCTGATGATAATTTTCCCACTGGAGAAAGTAATTTTATTTTGATGACTTTTTGAAAATTTTCTGTTTATTTGCTGATATTCTGATGATCTTGATGGATCTCAAGATTTCTATGCATTGTTTCAACATGTCCAAAGTAGATTTCATCTTTTCTCCCCTTTTGTGTTCATCTGAGGCCTCCAAGAAGCAGACACCAGACAAGATTAAATGTGCAAGGACTATAGGAAGTGAGATGCTGATTAAGACAGGTGTGTGCTAATAGTTGTTTAACAACAATGTGTCTAACAGGGAAAAGCCCTGATTTATGCTGACTAATGGAGGCAACTACTCCCAACTGAGCACATTTCATGCTTTCAACAGGTGTCACTAAACCCCATATCGAAAAGAGATGCGCACAGCCCTCTTGGGCCAGTACCAATCCAGCTGGCTCCAGCACACCACTATCCATAGGGAAATAAGGAGCTGGCTATGGCTGCACCCAAGTGAAGGAGAAAGCGAGACAAGTTGGGATGGAAGCTTGGACGACTATTTCAGCAAAGCTGTCAAGGATTCCCCAGCCAAAGTCAGCCATCAGAGGAGTCCTGTATATCCCAGGATTGGATCCGCACTGTTATCCCTGCCACTCATGGTCAAACTCAGGGTAAGTCTGTAGGAAGCATGGCCCATGAACAGACATAATGATGGATTTCCAAGTGCAGCAGCCAGGCCCTTGGACAATCCCAGTAATCGAAGCTGTTCGAGGTGCATTCTCATGGCCACCATACCTTGAGAACTTCTCCCTCCCATTCAAACTTATTTTCATTCTGAATTCCCGTACCTAGTAGAGGGTAACCATGTGAAGAATGAATTTGATCAAACTGATCAAAAGTGTGCAATGAAGAACAGTAAGTTCATCCAGTGAACAAAAGTTAACATCGAAAACAAAATGAAGATTCATAAATAGAAGTTAATCAAAGTACAAAGTAGGAAGTCAACTACTAACAAAATAAGACAAAGATGCAGGAAAGGAGATTGTGTGGAAGACATCACATGGAAATAAAGCTACACATATGTAAACACTTCTGTATCAATTCCAGATGACAAGCCCTAATTTAAACATCTGTGTGCACAAGGAGGATAGAGTGCTGTAAATGACTTTAAATAATGATACTAGTGTGTAGACATGTCAGACTCTAATTTGTTAAATTAAAGGAATGCACCCACCTGGATTTTTTTTTCTTTCTTTCTTTTTTTTTTGAGACAGAGTCTTTCTCTGTCTCCCTGGCTAGCATGCATGCAGTAGCGTCATCATAACTCACTGCGACCTCAAACTCCTGGGCTCAAGTGACCCTCTTGGCCCCGTCTCTCAAGTAGCTGGGACTACAGGCACATGCCACCATGCCCAGCTAACATTTCTATTTTTTGTTGAGACGGGGGGTCTCATTATATTGCTCGAGCTGGTCTCGAACTCCTGTCCTCAAGCAATCTTCTTGCCTTGGCCTTCCAAAGTGCTGGGATTATAGGTGAGAGCCACCACACCCAGCCCCACATGTATTTTTAAAAAATTACATAATATGGAGTTTTAAAATGAAAGGCCTACAGAACGTTCTACCCCTTCCTTCCTAAAGTCTGGGTCTCCAGAGTTAGGGTGGACACATTGATGCATCTCCCAAATCCCCACCATGGAAAACGACTAGGTTACCTCTTGTGCTGGGAGTGCCCTATGCAGATAGATGCAGCTATCAGCGGCTTCAGGAGCTGCCTCAGAGGAGGAGAGCCACCTTGCCCGAGTGAGCCCACATGCAGTGATCCTGTCAGGACTTAAAGGCGGGGCTATCAGTCCAACTCCAGCCACGGCTAGTCTGCAGGTCAAGTTAGCTCCAGAGCGTCCCTGTGTGTGGCAGAGGGCCTATGTCCCATGGGGCCGGCATTGCAGCTAGACTTATCCCTCTGTACAATCCTGCTTCCTTCCCCAATTTTAAAAAGGTGTTGGTCTTGAAGGCATTTCCTAAAAGAAAATGCGCGCATGACTGCCTCAGAGTCAGCTTCCTCTTCTGCTTCACGGGGACCTAACCTGCAGCAAGAGTCAGCCACATTTTTTAAAAGTTTTCATCAAAATACAATTTACATACAGATGTACATACAATGTATATACATATACATTACATACAATGTACATGCATATACATTTCCAGCTCAATGCATTTTCACAAACCCAACACAAGGTGTAACCCATACCAAATAAGAACAGAACATTCCTGGTACCTCAAAATAGACAACACATTTAACAAGTACCCTTTAAAATGTCTAACAAAATTTTAAATGGTTTCTTAGATCTACCGTGTTTCCCCGAAAATAAGACAGGTTCTTATATTTATTTGTCCTCAAGAAGACACCCTAGGGCTTATTTTCAGGGGATGTGTTATTTTTTTAAGTACGGTACAACAATCTACATTTATTCAAATATAGTGAAGTCGTCTTCTTCTGGAACATCATCATAACTCTCCAAACTCCGAATTCCATCCTGAATTTCTTGTGACTCTATTTCTTTTAGAACCATTAGCCCCAATCTTTCATGTGGAGCAATAGAGCTGTCATGAGGCAGATGAGAAGGGCTGCTAGTCTTCTTTACCGCTCCATGACGAAACGCATAGGTTGTGCAGACACGCTGCATGGACACGCCCATCATTAGGTCTTATTTTCGGGGTAGGGCTTATATTGCACAAATGCTTAGAAATCCTGCTAGAGCTTATTTTATGGGTAGTTCTTATTTTCAGGGAAACACAGTATGTCAAAGGAAGAAAGAAGAAACCTTACATTATTAGCTTTAGTGCCCAGAGTTCAAACAACCACAGAAGATTTAGACTTTAAAAACAAAACTTATGACACTGTATTTAGTCCAGTGTTGTTCTCAGTATTTGTGTTGCTTAAAACTGGCCTTTGAATGATGCCGTTAATTGAAAAGAGCTAGTTAGAAAATAACATGGATGGATGTGTGTAAAAGCAGCGTGAATCCCTCCAGAGTAGTCTCAAGTGGGTCCCCTGGCTTCTGCAGAAAAACAGACGTGGGAGGGATGGACGCACCAAGCCGCAGTCTGGTCCTTCTCTGCCCATCTGCGCGGCACTTCCCATCTCCACCTCGGGGCCAAGAAACCCTCGTGAGTCTCCTTTCAAGTAGGCTTGTAGAGCCAGTGTTTCATTTCTGAGAGACTGAATAACTGGACGATACAGAGGATTTGGGGGAAAGGAGAGGGACAACTTGAAGGAGAGGGATGCCATTTGAAGAAACAAGAAGAAAAGCCAAGGAAAACAGACTCTGGAAACAATCTGAGCCCTGCTAGGACTGTCCCTACACCATGCCTCCTTCATCTCACATGCTCACACACACACACACACACACACACACACGTACGCACACACGCACACCCATCATCTAATGGATAATCTGCCTGCTCAGAACACCCTGGACATTCATTTTCCATCTGGATGGAGGACGGGGCACCCAGCTACTCTGTAGAGAGAGGACGTCCCACACCAAAATAGAACCAAACAAAACTGGTGGAGGAGAAATTTCTCTTTGAACCAAGTCTTGACTTGTGAATCTACCATCACTGTTAAAAACACAACCCAGAAAAAAAATAATAAATACCAGCTCTGAATGTCATGACTTACATAATTCAGAAGACTTTACTATTTGAACCAGAAGGAAAAGAATCAATGGGTCAAATAAAGGCACTATTTGAAATGCTGAAGAATGTTTAGGAAGACTTCCTAACAGAGTGAGAGAATTAGGAACTCAAAAGGACCAGAGTTCAGGCAATAGGTTTTGAAGCTGTTTTGTCACACCCAACATGGGCAGTGCCCCAAAAGTGGTGGCAAGGGGGTTCCCACGAGGGAGTGCCCCAAACTGTCCCGAGATGGGGCCTGTTGGGATTCTAAAGGAAGAAGCACTGGATGCCAGGGTGATGAGTGCAAAACATCTGTTAGGGGAACAGGGTGTTGCAGCTGTCCTTACGACAGACAGCGAGAGAAAAGGGTGTTCTGCCTAAGTATGTTTGCAGCCAGGGCCAGGGTATGGAGTTTTTATGAGGGTTTAAGGAATTTGGCTCAGGGCCAGGGCCACTTTCTTTCAGTGTTTTGGGCAACAACCTAGACAACTTTATTAGTGCCTAGGAATGTGCAAGGTCCTGGTTAGGGTTCAAGCCTGTTGGGACAAACCTGCATTTGGCTGGGTCTCAGAGCAGTCATGGCACTCTGTGATTTTCAGTGAGGACACAGAAAGGAAGTCGGGGGACCAAGGGACTCTACAGAGGTAGGGTTTCCATTGAGGATAGGATCAGGACCATCGGGGCAGGAATGAGAGCAGTAGAGGCAATATTCTGACCTCAGATGTAAGTTCTTGGTCAAAACTGTGAGATACAGAGACACATAAGGCAGGGTCCAAAAATGCAGAGTTTGGCTGGTGTAGATGTCAGAGCTTAGTAAGGAACCATTAAGAGTTAACAATGATTGGGTAATGATACCTTGAATTGAGCGATGTTCTTGGTGCCAGTGTTGT
>VSMD01127305.1:0-30712 GCA_008750895.1 Mirza zaza
GGTGGCTCAAGCCTGTAATCCTAGCTCTCTGGGAGGCCGAGGTGGGCGGATCGTTTCAGCTCAGGAGTTCGAGACCAGCCTGAGCAAGAGCGAGACCCCATCTCTACTATAAATAGAAAGAAATTAATTGGCCAACTAATATATAGAGAAAAAATTAGCCGGGCATGGTGGCACATGCCTGTAGTCCCAGCTACTTGGGAGGCTGAGGCAGCAGGATTGCTTGAGCCCAGGAGTTTGAGGTTGCTGTGAGCTAGGCTGACGCCATGGCACTCACTCTAGCCTGGGCAATAAAGTGAAACTCTGTCTCAAAAAAAAAAAAAAAAAAAAAAAAAAAAAAAAAATTATAAAAAAAAAAAGAATTGTTCTTAAGGAATAATATGAGAGAATGAATGTGGACCAATAATGTATACCAAAATTAGACTTAATTCCACTGATAGCATCTAATGTATATCACATCAAATTCTGTCTGTGTAATATACACACACTTATTGGCATTTCATTTCATAAAATTAATTCTGGGAAATTTCTCAAAGCCACTTTCTCTCAGCTGTGAAAAGGTTAACTGGTGCAGAAAGCAAGGACGACATTTTTTAAATATCTAAGATATGAAACTGGAATCCATAAATATTTTTATGATCTGATTATTCCACATGACAAAATATTTTCTAAACTATATTCAGGCCAAAGTTTGATGCCTGCTGATTCTCAGAATTTAAAAGCATTAAAAAGCTTTGTAACTTTTTAAACAAACACCTTGAACACACTAGCTAACGTAATACAAAAAAGTACTATGAAAAATATAGGCAAACTAAATACATTCTCCAAATTAACATTAATTGCACATCTTTTTAAATGAAATACATAGGGTGATAAATCTCTCTGTGTAGGATTTAATCTTTAGGGGGGCGGGAAAAACCTAAAGACAAATTCTTGTATTTTTTTATATTTAATATAATTTTATACTACTTATAAATTACATTATATTATTCATTACATTTATTTAGAAATTTATACTGTTAAATTTATATACATAATGACAATTAAATCAGTGTGCTATAATTTCAGAACTTAGACTCTACAACACTAAGGTGCTTCTGGTCCAAAGACAGAAACATATATATTAATAAATTTGGAACAAGAGATCCTTTTGGCAAACAAGGGGATAGAGGGAGATGTTAGTGTACAAGAAGAGGTTCTAGTTGTTTGGTCAAGAGAGCAGAAACATTCCCAAGGAAAAAGCAAAATCTTGTATATTTCACAAACATTTCAATATAATTAGCAAGGAATAACAAGTATCAATCCCTCCTGGAAAAGAAATGGGTTGGTTGTTACAACTTGAGCCAAAGTAACAACTGTTATGCACAGATCCAAATATAGTGCCTTCTGTCAAAGAAATAGGGTAGAGCCAGAGGCAGAGCTGGTGGATCCTGATATCTCTGCCCAAGTAACTTGAGCTAAAGTTGTGCTTGCTATGGATACAAATACACTGAAAATCCAGGCAGAGAACAAATCACATTACCTCTGTTTTAGAAAGTTCTTTGGGGATGGATTTTAAATCTCCTGTTATGGCTATTTGTTTGCTTTTTGTTGTTGTTGTTTTACTTTTTTTATTATGGAAGTTTTAAATAATAATGTAATGAATATTCAGTGTATTTATTACCCAGCTTCAATAATTGCCATTATTAATATAATTGAAAATAAAATGTTATACATAGTTTTAAACAACGATAAATATTATACAGGACAAGATTTCACAAACTATTTTTCAGGTGAAATGACAAAATATGAGTTTTAGTTCATGCACATTGCAGTTAAAGAGTTGATAAAGAGAATGGTTGTTGTTTTTTTTTTCTTTCTTTCAAATTGAAACTCTCTTAGATCTGCACTTGCATATGAAAAAACAAGAGAAAAAAAACAAATTGAAACTCTCAGGGAAATAAATCTTTGTGAGGGTCCATCCATTTTAAAATGAAGATGTTCAGAAATTCACATTTATTAGTTCACCTACTTGAATGGACAGACTCTCAAGGACTCATTTGTGTTAAAAAATAAAGCTTGCTAGAAGCTGATTAAAAAACAAAACAAAACAGAAGTTCAATCTGTTAATTTACACTGAAAGGATACTTGTGAAGCAATCTGAATCTTCAGGTCCTCTTCCAAGAAGGTCTAATTGGAAAATAAAACTTAGGTTAGAACTTTGCTCAAAAGATATAGAATCAGAGTAAAAAGAGATGCATGGAGTTAAACAGAAGCCTCTTCCTGTTGGGGTAACCAGATGGACTCTTCCCTTGTAGGGTGATAACTTTAGCAAGTGATCTAGGGTCTTCCTAACACACCTTCCCCAGCCCTGGGTGGAAAATGCACTAACAAGAGCTTAATTTCAGACTCTTCCTTGTCAAAGTTTCTAATAATTTCTGTTCCTTTCCATTACCAAAACACTGGTATGAAGATATATAATTTCTAAGACTGCAGTTGACCTATATGAACAGCATTTTAAATTATTGTCTTCCATTTTGAGGGAAATTTCCAAGCCCCTTACTGAAATTTAGGCAGCAACCTACTAAGCAACTGTTGGCCCACCTGGGTGTGCTATCCATCACACCGCAAGTCCTTTAGACTTGAATACTGGCAAAACACAAATACAGATTTTTCCTGTTTTTCCAGATTTCAGAGAAAGGACTCCAGCTTTTTTTTTTTTTTTCTGAGATGGTTGAAGAAAGACTAACCTATAACCCAATCTCTGTGGGATAACTTCCCAAAGCATCAAAGTTTTCCCTTAGATTTTTGAATTGAACACCAGAAAAAAATTTTTTTTAATCCTTTTGCAAGTTTGTTGGCTTTATTAACATTTCTCTATAAGATTAATAAAACAGACTCTGTTTTCTTTTGTGCATACACATGCTATCAGTTTATTAGTAGTATATTAGCTTTTATTTATCAAAGGGTTGAAAATGGAAACAATTTTGCATTCTCATGTTATTAAAATTTGTTTCATTAGCTCTCTCTCATATTAAGTTAACAGAGGAGTAAATGGGAAGCTTTAGTCAAGAGAGCCAGAGGTTTCATAACTTCCTTCATTTGTTCTAAGTGGCTTCCTTTCTAACCCAACCCTAGCCGATCCGTAAGAATTCAACTTGGCCAACCATCCTGTCGTGCACAAGAAAAGATTTCTTTTCCCACTCATGGCTAGGGGTGTGATTCAGGCACCTATCACAAAAGACAGATTACCAAGAGAAAAACATACGAATTTATTTAAGTTTAATGTGATGCAAGAGCCTTCAGAAATGAAGACCCACTAATGATAAGTTTGATGAAAAAATGCATAGTTGTAGAGAAATATGATAAGACACAGCAGGTAAGATCTAATGGTAATAAACCAGGAGAAACTTAGCAACGCCTGTTTATTCAGATTCTTTGTGTCCCTGTGTCTTCAGAGATAAGGACATTCCATTCCTTTGGGTTGATGGAAGGCACCTCTCGCTGGAGTGCCTTATGACCTGCTTTCCAGGAAGTTCAGAGAATTCTTTTATGGGCTGCTGCAGGGGAATGGTAGGGCAAGGTCAGGAAGACCCTTCTGCTTCTGCTGGTTTTTTTTAATGCCACGGGGCCATATTTTGGGGTAGTGTGTCTTGAACACCATCACTATCTACTGACACAAATTCTGAAAAATCATTTCCAACCGAAAGAATAATATCAGAGAGAATTTCATTATGTCCTTATTTTATTGCCAACACCTTTGATTCCGGCATTTGTAAAGAATAGCTTCCTCCTCTGCTAGTCTGTTCCAAGATGCTTAGCTAGAAGACCATGCAGTGAAAAATCAGTGGAGATGCTGAAGAATTTCCTTGCTGTAGGATTTAGGTATTAGTAATGTCTCGGAAATAATGACATTTGGTTATCTTATTTGCAAATATAATGTTGAGTATAAATAATTTCACCAAAAATAGTTCATTTTTTTTTAGTTTTGAAGTTAAAAAAGTCCCCTAGTTAGTTCCACAAAATCTAAGGCAATTGCTTTGGTTTGAATGAGTCCGCCAAAGTTGACGTGTTGGAAACTTAATCCCCAATGCAACAGTGTGGAGAGATGGGACCTTAAGAGATGATTAGGTTATGAGGGCTCTACTCTCATCAGTGGATTCATCTTGTTATTGAGCGAGTAGTTTCCTGACAATACGATGAGTCCGGTCCCCTTCCCTTCTCTCTCTCTCTTGCCCTTCTGCCTTCAGGCATGGGATGATGTAGCAAGAAGGCCCCCACCAGACACAGTCTCTTGATCTTGGACTTCCCAGCCTCTAAGACCATGTTGCGAATAAATTTCTGTTCATTGCAAATTATGTAATCTCAAGTATTCTGTTATAGCAGCACAAAATGGCCTAAGACAGCAATCTTCTGCCTTTTTTTTTTTTTTGAGACAGAATCAGGCTAGAATGAGTGCCATGGTATCAGCCTAACTTACAGCAACCTCAAACTCCTGGGCTCAAGCAATCCTCCTGCCTCAGCCTCCCGAGTAGCTGGGACTACAGGCATGTGCTACCATGCCCAGCTAATTTTTTCTATATATATATTTTTAGTTGGCCAATTAATTTCTTTCTATTTATAGTAGAGACGTGGTCTCGCTCTTGCTCAGGCTGGTTTCAAACTCCTGAGCTCCAGCTATCCACCCGTCTCGGCCTCTCAGAGTGCTAGGATTACAGGCGTGAGCCACCACGCCTGGCCAATCTTCTGCTTTTTTTCCTTCAGATTTATTCACTTATTTTTTTATCTCCAAATAACAAGCATTATGGATCAACAAGTAATTTCTTTGAAGAGCCCACCTACAAAGTGATAATAAAATTATCTTACAATATCAGAGCATGGTATGTTTAGCTCAGGATGACCTATATATTGAACATAAATGCAATGCTTATCATTATTTATACTTTTTCCCTTAAAAAAATTATAAGTACAAATATGCCTATAGTAGGCTACTACTGTCTTGCAAATGGCAACCCTACAAGTAGTACTGGATGACATGAAGAAGGAACCCTCGATGTTATTTCTTGGCAAGTCTGCTTCTGTACTATGTTAGTATAACAACTGATTATAATTTTTAATTGTAATAAATATGTATTTATTTATTTAATTATTTATTTAATTTTATTTATTTAATTGTATAATTTTTATTGTAATAAAATAAGTTTTATTACAATATAGTTTTGCTTTGGTTGTTTATTAAGGGTTTTAATTAATGATTGTGTCCTTGTGGGATGAAGCAATAGAAAGGGGAAAGGAAAATGAGGGGGGCTGGGCGCGGTGGCTCATGCCTGTAATCCTAGCACTCTGGGAGGCCGAGGCGGGCAGATTACTCAAGGTCAGGAGTTCGAGACCAGCCTGAGCAAGAGTGAGACCCTGTCTCTACTATAAATAGAAAGAAATTAATTGGCCAACTAAAAATATATAGAAAAAAATTAGCCGGGCATGGTAGCACATGCCTGCAGTCCCAGCTATTCGGGAGGCTAAGGTAGGAGGGTCACTTGAGCCCAGGAGTTTGAAGTTGCTGTGAGCTAAGCTGACTCCATGGCATTCTAGCCTGGGTAACACAGTGAGACTCTGTCTCAAAAATAAATAAATAGAAAATAAGTAGGGGGGAAAGAGTAGCAAGAAAAAAGAGAAACAAAAAAGAGACAAGGGAACAAAAAGAAAGGGGAATGGGATGAAAAAAGGCAGAGAGCTGCTTAGGAAGAAGAACAAGATGGAGAAAGTGAAATTTTGAGAAAATGAGGAGCAGTTTGGTTGGTTCTCATAGTAGTGTGATTATTTCTGCCAACAAGACCTCAAGCACCGCTGAGAAGAAAAAAGGCTCCTATGTAACTTGAGGTGGTTAATATTCAATTCCCATTATTTCCTATTTAATCTCAAGTTAACTTTTGCTCTTCCTAGTTATTTGTTTCCATTATTGTCACCAAAAGCTACTGGTCTGTCTTTCCTTTGTCTTTCTTTCCTTCCAATCTTAAAGTAATGAGACTTCTGGTCCTTTATTGTCATCAAGCCAGAAAAGAAGAGCAAACAGGTGTTTAGGTGAAAGAAGAATGAGGTTTCAGGAACTTTCTGACCCCATTGCACACTATCATCTCCTGAGCTAAATGTGCTCATCTACTAAGCTTCTGTAACTCAAGGCTTTTGTAAGGAATATCCACTTTTACAAAAGAGGAAACTGTAGTTTCAATGCCTTGCTCCCCAGTGAAGGAATAAAGGTCAGAAATAGAACCCAGACCTCCTGACGTCTGATTCAATGTTCTTTCCACTTCACAACGATGCCTACAAATATAAACAAATTAAAAAAAAAAAAAACTCTCCAAAGCAAATAAAACTGTATCCATTTCCATGTTGTAAATCACATTGTAGAAACCTAAGATTTAGTAAGGTTAATTTTTTAAATTCTAGCTTTTAAAACACACTTCTGAATTTGTAACAAATTAATCCATTTTCATGTATTTCACTACAAAGAATTTTCATAATTTTTATATTGAATTTAACAACCCAGTAATACCCTACAACAATAGTTTCAAACTGCAAGGACTCTTAGAAAGTTTTCTTCTATTGTTTTCAAATAAAAATGTTTTCAGCTAAAATAAGACGTTTTGTGTGGTTTTATCTATACATTTAAATTACTTCAATATATTCCATTGGTGCCAATCCTACAAATGTGTCTTGTTGACATTAGATCTTAATTTAAATGTCACTTCCCTGAGACAGGCTTCTCTAACTCTTCGGAGGAAATTACCCACTTCTATACACTGTATTTATATTTTTATAGCATCTGAACTTTCCCTTCATAGCCCTTGTTGTGGTAGTAATTATATAGTAATTTGAGTAATTATTTCTTAATGTCAATCCTACCTTTCAAACTATACGCACCATGAGAGCAGAATTTATCTTGTTCAATAATATATCCTCTGCACCCAGCAACTGATGGGCATACAGTAGGTATTCATTAATATTTATTTAATAAGCACATGTTTGTGCTTCTCAGTTTAACTACATATGTTTTTGCATAGCTGGCTTAAGAGAAATAACAGTAATGGCCCTCTTTATTGCTTACCTGTGTTCAATACACTCAGCTTGGGGATTTTTTTTAATTTCTATTTTTATATGATGAGAAACCAATATTTTAACTTATAAAAATAAGGCATATATTATTCATTTTTATAACATGTATTTATGATTTTTCAATTTTTTTATCCAGGCATGAAAGAGCTAGAAATGGAATAAATCATTTAAAAATAATTTGAATGGAGTTGGACAAGAGAAATTACAACAAGTTCAAATCCTTTTTAGCTATAATTTGATATTTAATCATTGGGATTTGACAGAGCACGTGTAATATACATATCTCAAATACATTCAGATGGAGTTTGATCAACCTGACACATTGGCTTTAAACATTTTTCTAATCATTTTTTATTTATTTATTTATTTATTTTTACTTAACCCTTGTAATCTAATCATTTTTTAATTTATTTTTTTCAGCATATTATGGGGGTACAAATGTTAAGGTTACATATATTGCCCCTGCTTGGCTTGGTGATTTACATACATAGTCTCACAATAACCCCATGATGAGGTAGCTACAATTTGTATTCACATTTACAGATGAAAACACTGAAGTTTAGAAAGCCTAAATATCTTGTCCAAGGCTGCCTGGCTAGTGGCTGGTGTTTGACTGCTATAGAAATTTAGGAAATTTTAAAAATTCAAGGAAAATATTATACTATTTTGTCCCAGATTCTTCCAGTTTGATTCCTGTGTAACAGATCCTAATTATAACACTGTTTTAGTCCATTTCCCACTGCTATAAGAGAATCCTGGAGACCAGATCATTCATAATGAACAAAAACTTATTTGGCTCATGGTTCTGGAGGCTGGGAATTCCAAGATCGAGGGAGGACCTTCTTGCTGCATCACCCCATGATAGGAAGGCAAGGAGAGCATGTAACTCACTTTTATAACAAATCCACTATCTTAATAATGAATTCACTCCCTTGATAATGACACTAATCCTATCATGACGATAGAGCTCTCATGACTTAATCATCTCTTAAAGCTCCTACTCCTTAACACTGCTGCACTGGAGGTCGAGTTTTCAAAACATGCTTTTTTTGGGGGACACATTCAAAGCATAGCAAACATTTTGGCTTTTATGTCTATGGGTTACAGTCAAAGATTTCAAGCTTCTCATTCCCATTTCCATACGTCACCTACCCAGGTATTTAAAATGGTGTCCAGGCCGGGCGCAGTGGCTTACGCCTGTAATCCTAGTACTCCGGGAGGCCGAGGCGGGTGGGTTGCTCAAGGTCAGGAGTTCGAAACCAGCCTGAGCAAGAGCGAGACCCCATCTCTACTATAAATAGAAAGAAATTAATTGGCCAACTAATATGTATATATATATAGAAAAAATTAGCCAGGCATGGTGGCGCATGCCTGTAGTCCCAGCTACTTGGGAGGCTGAGGCAGGAGGATTGCTTGAGCCCAGGAGTTGGAGGTTGCTGTGAGCTAGGCTGACACCACGGCACTCACTCTAGCCTGGGCAACAAAGAGAGACTCTGTCTCAAAATAAATAAGTAAATAAATAAAATAAAATGGTGTCTGGATCTTCTATGGATTCAAAGAGATAAATGATATTTCTGTTGTTTTTCTGAAGAGTGCAAAGAAAAATGGAGAAGGAAGTAATAATAGACAGTGAGGTCAAAGGGAGAATGGGGAAGATAGCTGGAAACCAAGGAAAGCATTGTGTATTTTTTAATGATAATATATCCAAATGTATCTGTATCTGTAATTTCTGCTCTAACTTTGGACCATCGATATTCCCCCTCAGGAAGATGATTCCGTTATTATTCATGAAAAACACTTTGTGAGTCAAAACGTTGTATTATTTCCATTTATTTGGAAATCAGTTTTGTTGGGAACCCAGGGGTCTTCCACAAATATTTGATTAAAAGATTCACATTTTATAACTGTAAAGTTACTTTTTTTTATTAATAATCAATCTTGTGAAGAAGACTATCTCATATTCTCAATCCTTGATTATCACATTCTTTTGATACAAAGATCTGGAGGTTTGTTTTTTGTGGGTTTTTTTTGAGGCAGAGTCTCACTCTGTTGCCCGGGCTAGAGTGTCGCGGCATCAGCCTAGCTCACAGCAACCTCCAACTCCTGGGCTCAAGCAATCCTCCTGCCTCAGCCTTCCGAGTAGCTGGGACTACAGGCATGCGCCACCATGCCCAGCTAATTTTTTCTATATATTTTTAGTTGGCCAATTAATTTCTTTCTATTTTTAGTAGAGACAGGGTCTCACTCTTGCTCAGGCAGGTTTCGAACTCCTGACCTTGAGCGATCCACCCACCTGGACCTCCCAAATATCTGCAGTTTTATACCATCCAGCCATTTTTGTTTCTGGACTCTGTTTTAAGAGGATAAGACTATTAAGCAGGGTCTTATATCATTGAATCACTTAAATCATTATGCTATATCTGCATACTACATAGGAATATCACTCTTATTTTTCAGAGAATGCTAGAAACCAAGCTTGACTGATGAGCTTCTTATAGAAATCGTTTACATAGTTGAGTGGTTAAGCCTCGTTGAGTGCAGTGAAAGATAAGTCTTCCTCCTACAAGAATGTAAACTGCACAAGAACGAGGACTTTTTCTTCTTGCTGTATCCCCAGAGCTTAGCAGGGTAGCTGTCACAGACTAGGCGCTCAATAAATGTGTGTTGATTTAATAAAAAATCTTTAGATTGGATCATACATTTTTTTTGAAACACAGGATCTCACTCTCTTTCCTGGGGAGTGGTGAGATCACAGCTCACTACAGCCTGGAACTCTTGGGCTCAAGGGATCCTCCCACCTAAGCCTCCCAAGTGGCCGGGACTCCAGGTACATGCCATCACGCCTGGCTAATTTTTTTATTTTGTTGTAGAGACGGGATCTCACTATGTTTCCTAGGCTGGTCTCCAACTCCTGGGCTCAAGTGATCCTCCCACTTCAGCCTTCCAGAGAGCTGGGATTACAGGGGTGAGTCATAGCGCCCGGCCTGAATCATTATTTAAAGTGATAATTGTTTATTTTCTTCATGAATACTTATTTATTAATTTGTTTTTAAATATGATACACATATTTAATGTATACAATTTGAAAAATTTGGACATATGTATATATCTGTGAAACCACCACCATGATCAAGGTATTGAAGATAGACATATCGATCACCTCCAAAAGTTTCTTTGAGTTCCTTTGTTTTTTCTTTTGTTGTTATTATTTTTGTGATAAGAATGCTTAACATGAGATTTACCCTCAAAATTTTAAATGCATAATACAATATTGTTGACTATAAGCACTTTACTATCCAGTGTATCTTTAGAATGTATTCATCTTGCATAACTGAAATTTGATACCAATCAAACATTTATCCCATTTTTCTCTCCCTCAATTTTTAAAAAATAGCTCAATGGTAATTGGCCTATAAAATTAATATAGTACAATTACATTTACTTACATAAGGAGAAAAGCCGTTTTTACATTTACCCACGGATCCTTAAATAAATGGGAAATAAATACAATCATGGGTCAACTAACCCAAGCTTTAGTCCGTCTGACAAATTCCTTCTTCTGGGGCCTGTTCAGGAATTCCAAGTGGCGCTCACTACTTGATCTCTATAAACTGAAATCCCTTGACATGAGAAGAATAATAGAATCTTATTGAAAGAGAGAGGTAATGTGCTTTAATAGGGGAAAATAGCTATTTATTTGGCCAAACTTGAGAAGTTTTTAGCATGGAATTATTTCTGTTCTTCAAACTACCATTGCTAAGAATTTTTGCATTGTAACTTTATCACTTAACTGCTCATTCATTTTCCTTTTGAAAGAATAAACAAGTTCTTAATGAAAGCTTGTATATGTGATAACGGAGACAGACAAGGATAAAAGCTCGTCTATATGTCCTGTTTATTTCATGTCAATTTCTAGCAACTATAAAACAACATGGTATAGAATCCAAGCTTGAACACAAGCATCACTTCAGAAATAAGACAACGTGGCATGTAAAATGAAAGAGAATAGGATTTAGTAAGGGCTTGTTGTGGCTAGCTCAAGGGGAAGCCCCTAGTTTTGTTCCACAACCTCAGCAAGATCCCAGAACGTTTTCTAGTTTAAGGAGCAGGCTGTGTAGACCACAACTAGGAGAAAGGATTGAGGCAGACAGCCAAAGTGACCTCACACCAATCAAGAGGGCTGTGTAAGTACAATAGAACTCAGCTTTACTAAGTCCTATTATTACATGATTTCTGACATGGGTCAATAACAATTATATCCAGAAAATAATCTGGCTTTTTAAAAAATTAGCTTTTAAGCCTATTATGAGTAAGCCCCATGGATTATCAACTGTGTCATTTTTATTTCCTTCAAGTATAATATTAGACAGATTTTATTATGTCTTAAACTCAAGGCAAAGTTTACAATCCAGCTTCAGTGTGTGCATTCTTGCTGGCCCAACCCCTTCCTATCTGGGGGTTTCAAAATATTATGCATTGTAGGCCAGGATGTGATTACTAGATTAAATTACTACCATATTTGAGCTCTATATTGTTTTCCTTGTTAAGTGAGAACCACTTGGCTATGTGAAATCTGCAAGCAACATTCAAATCAAGACCTTTTTTTCATTAATCTAAAGTCTCATAGATATTTTAACTAAAGTCCTACATGCTTTTAAAATTGTCTATATTTCACTGGAAGCCATGAACAGAGTAAAAACTTTGCCTTAATTAATTTCCCCTTACACCATGAGAAACACAAATAATTAACACTAATTAAGGGAAAAATTTTCCTAGTGAGATTGTAAGTAGTAATCTTACCTGATTACGAGGCAACAACTTGGCAAATAAATGATGAGGCCACAGTGATGGATTCAATTGCAACGTATGGTTGGGGACAGTGGCTCACGCCAGCAATCCCAGCACCTTGGGAGGCTAAAGCAGGAGGATAGCTTGAGGCCCGGAGTCTGAGGCCAGCCTGGGCAACAGTGCAAGACTCCGTCTCTACAGAAAATAAAAAATAAAAAATTTGCCGGGGGTGGTAGCACACACTTGTTAAAAAAAAAAAAAAAAGTTACATAGCTCTGGGAGAGGGCTAGGATATCATAAAGTCATAAAGTTGCTTTTGAATCTCAATTCCCATTTGCTTAAATTGGGGAATAAGTGATTAAGGTTTTCTTTTGAAAGTTGTATGGTATATTGCTGAATAGATTGAAATCATCTATTAGCAATGTTGTCTGAAGTTAAGATCATCATCGACATCATGAAACACACGACTAAACTCTCCGAGAACACAGTTCCACCCTGCAATTTGAAAAGGGCCTTTGAAGATGTCCATGGCTTTGGCAGCGTTCCAGAACCAACGAATCAGAGAGGACCAGCTTAATATAGAACACTGCAGCCCTGAGGGTTTGTGGAACCCAGGATTCCGTCTGGAGCAGATGAATGTGTGGGTAACTCTGGTGGGCCCCGCCTTTCAGTGGGAGACAATGGCCAAGATCTCTTTAGAAAGGAGCTGTGAGTCTAAAAAAAAAATATATATATATATAAAATAGTTTCTGAAGTATACAAATATTAACACTATTTTCTTTAGTTTTTTTCTTTACATACTTTGAGGCAAAGTTTTTAACACATAATCAATCACGCATTTTAATGTGTTAGCTGGTCGCCAATATTTCAGAAGCCAAGATGGATTTAGTTCAGTTGTTTTGGGTTAGCTCTTTCTTTGCTCCTCGGATAGGGAAAAACAATGGATATCTCCAGTTGATATGTGCTTGGTGAACAGAATAGGGACTAGTAGCAACATAGGAAAATAAATGGCAGGACGCACTTCATTAAACTATCTGGATAGCTAGAGGTGCTGAAGATTTATTCATTCATTCAAATAATATTTATTGAGCACCTGCTCTATGAAATCCTCTTTTAGGGATGTGACTGCAGTAATTTAAAAAATAGTCCACCCTGTAGTCCCAGCTACTCAGGAGGATGAAGTGGGAGGATTGCTTGAGCCCAAAAGTTCAAATCCAGCATGGGTAACATATTGAGATGGTGTCTCTTAAAAGTAGAAATTAAAATTAAAAAGTCTATGCACTTACGGAGTTAATGTTTTGATGTGTCTCACAGGCAATCAAATGCAAATATACCTGATTTTCAAGTGGTGATAAATGCTATAAAGGTTGATAAAGTCTGGGCCCGATGGCTCATGCCTATAATCGCAGAGCTTTGGGAGGTAGAGGTGGGAGGATTGCTTGAGGCCAGGAGTTTGAGACCAGCCTGAGCAACATAGTGAGACCCTTGTCTCTACAAAAACACAAAAGAGTTAGCCAGGTGTGGTGGCATACACCTGTAGTCCCAGCTACTCGGTCGGCTGAGGTGGGAGAATCTCATGAGCCCGGGAGTTCAAGGTTACAGTGAGCTGTGATCAGGCCACTGTATTCCAGCCTGGGGGACAAAGCCAGACCCTGTCTCTAAACAACAGCAACAATCACACCACCAGAACTGATAAGAGCAGGGAAGAGGATCATGAATAACAGTGTGATATGATAAGGTAACATTTGAGGGTAACAGCTTTTTGAGGAGGTGACATTTAAACAGGCTACTGAGTGATACAGAAGAGTGAGTCACACAAATACCTGAGGAAGAGCATTTCAGATAGATTAAAAGCAAAAAAAAAAACAAAACAAAAGCCAAAAAATATCTTGAGAAGGAAATGCATTGAGTTTGTTTTTAGCATAATAAGGAGGCACATATTGCTGGGGTAAAACAAACTAGTGAGGGAGAAGTTGGAAGTCAGAGAAGGCCAGACGGTGGCAGGCCTTGTAGGCTACAGACAGCCTTTGAATTTCATTGTAGTGTGATGGAAAGTCATTAGATGGTTTTTTAACAGGGGTAAGACATAATTTCACAGACACAGACTTTAAAAGGTAAAAGTGGGATCAGGGAGAACAGTTAGCAGGATTGTGGCTTGAATCCAGGTGTGGTAGTGGTAGAAATGGTGAGAAATTGTGGAATACTGCAAATATTTTGGGAGTGGATTGAAAAAGATTTATTAATGGCTTAAGAATGGAGTAAAAGTTGGTTTTTTTGTTGTTGGTTTTTTTTTGGAGACAGAGTCTGTCGCTCTGTCACCTGGGCTAGAGGGCCGTGGTGTTAGCCCTAGCTCACAGCAACCTCAAATTCCTGGGCTTAGGCAATCCTCCTGCCTCACCCTCCCGAGTAGCTGGGACTACAGGCCCACCATGTCCAGCTAATTTTTTCTATATATTTTTAGTTGTCCAGCTAATTTCTTCTATTTTTTTTTTTTTTTTTTTAAGTAGAGACAGGGTCTTGCTCTTGCTCAGGCTGTTCTCGAACTCCTGACCTCGAGCGATCTGCCTGCCTTGGCTTCCCAGAGTGCTAGGATTACAGGCGTGAGCCACCACACCCGTCCAAAGTTTTTAAAAATAGGAAGAATCAGGAATGTCCCAACGTTTTTGCCTTAGGGGTAAGAATGAATGGGGTGCCATTTACCCAGACATAGAGAACAGTCAAGGCCAATAGGAGAACAGAGATTTTAAAGGGAAAATCAGAGTGATGCTTGATGATATAAATATGTATCAAAAACATATATAAGAAATCTGAAAATCTTAGGTGCTACAGCATAAAGATCACATTTATACAAAAGCCAGGAGACTTTAAGGCCACTCATGTTTCTGGAAGGGTATAAGCACGGGTAACTGGAAAGAGATACTTTCAGTTTTCATTTTGATACATTTCTGCGCTTGTTCAAGCTTTTAAAATCTTGTTTATGTATTATTTTTATTAAAAAATGTTTTGGTATACCAATAACAAGCTAGTAAGCATGAAATAGTTAAATGAGGGAGTCTATATAAGCAGATAGAATGGAAAGTTAATTGCACTAACTTTTGTTCCTCTAAACCCTTTCATGAGCCTTAGAAGCAGACAGGTGCCTCTTCAGCCCCTCCTTCTAACTTTCTGTTTGGCATTAACTTCAACTTTCTCCTTAGTTTACAGTTTGCTTTCTTTTCCCAGCTATGCCCTCCGCTGCTCCACTTGTAGTATGATATGCTCTGCCTCAGGCTCTAAAATGGTTTATACACATCTATCTCAAAAGCATTTGTCATCTGTCCTTAATCCAGTGACTGCTTAAGACCAAAAGCAGTTGGCCTCGATTAGCTAAATGAGGCCTGTTTGTTTGCTCTTTGGAACTAGGTAGCAAATACAAGGGTCTTCCAACTCGCTGTATTTCCTGATGCCTTCAACATGAAATCAGTTAGCAGACTGGCTGTAATGAAGTCACTCTTTCTGTTTAGATAAGACAGTAGCCAAAGCTCTCAGGGACATTTTAACAGACTCCTATAGAGAAGGGATTAGGGTCTCTATTAATATACTCAGTCCTGGGATTCCTGGAACAGGGGCTATTCTTCTGATTTTTTTTCGCTCACATTCTTCCAATGAGTTACCCTTCATCTCCCCACACCCGGGGTCTTATTTCAAGGGTGTTTACCAGCTCCCTGTAAGGTCGACTTGCTATTTTTAAAGATGTGGTTATCAAATCATTAATTCATTTGAATGTCAGCTCTATTGAGGGGGTAATTTTAAATGTATAATTCAATAAACCTTGACAAATGTATATAGCTGTATAACCACCATCACAGTGAAGATATAGAACAATTTCATGACCCCCCCAAAATGCCTTCCTTGCTCCTTTGTAGTTAACCCTCTCCATCAGCTTCTGACAACTACTGATCTTTCTGTTGCTATAGTTTTGCCTTTTCTACAATTTCATATAAATGGAATCATTTAGTATATAGGGGCCAGGCATAGCGGCTCACAAGTGTATTCCTAGCACTTTGGGAGGCTGAGGCAGGAGAATCGCTTGAGCCTAGGAGTTTAAGGTTACAGTGAGCTATAATCGCACCACTGTAGCCCAGTACTCCAGCCTGGGCAACACAAGAAGACCTTGTCTCTAAAAAAACAAACAAACAACAACAACAACAACAAAAAACAGCAGAAAGCATACAGTGTGTACTTTTTTGTTGATAGCTTCTCTACCCCAACATAATTTTCAGATTCACCCATGTCTTGCATGCATAAGTAGTTTGTTTCTTTTTACTGCTGAATATCAGTGTACTTCATTATTTGCTTATCCATTCACCAGCTGATTGACATTCGAGTTGTTTACAGATTATGTACATTTGCACAGAAGTTTTTGTGTGGACACGTTTCATTTCATTTGAGTAGTAGTAAGAAATAGGATTGCTGGATTGGGTTTAAATCTACCATCTTATTATTTGTTTCCTATTAGTCTCATCTGTTTCCTGCACTTTTTTTCACCTCTTTTTCTGCATTCTCCCAGATTAATTATTATTACTACAATAGTCCCTGTAATTATGGGTTTGTTTCTATTGATTGAATGTGCTCCTGGTAAAAGGACATATCTTTCTGCTTCTTTGCCTGTCTAGTAATTTTTGTTTAGCTGTTGAATATTGTGAATTTTATCCTGTTGGGGACTATATTTTGTTGTACTTCTTTAAATACTATAGAAACTTCTTCTGAGACACAGTTAAATTACTTGGAATTAGTTTGATCCTTTCAAATTTACTTTTAACTTTGTTAGGATATGTCCAGAGCAGCCTCTAGTTTAGGTCTAAGTTATCTCCTCTATCACGGTGATATCTTTCTGAGGATTCTAACCAATGCCTATGTATTAAAAAGTTTTTTCCACCAGGCATGGTGGTGCACACCTGTAGCCCCAGCTACTCAGGAGGTTGAGGTGGGAGGATCACTTGAGGCCAGGAGATTGAGGGTATAGTGTGTTATAATTATGCCTGTGAATATCCACGGCACTTCAGCCTGGGCAACAGAGTAAGACTCTATCTCTAAACAAATTTTTAAAATAAAGGTTTTTAAAAGGGCTTTTGAACTCCGGCTGATGGGAATATGAACTATTCCTAGGAATTGTACTGTTTTCTGAAGGTTCTGTCCTAACCTGTGAGTCAGGAGCTTCCTCTGACACATGTGCAGGGCAGTATTCAGCCAAAACATTCAGCAGAGCCTTCTTCAGACCTTTAGTATGCACCCTCTGTATGCACAGCTGGCTCCTGTCTTACAGAATGTGCTGCCTCATCCTACTGAAACTCTGATCTCTGTCTCTCAATGCATTGATACCTCTGGGCTCTGTCGGTTTTTCACCCCCCTGTGCTGAGGCTTGAGAAATGCCTCCAGTCAACAAGACGGAGCAATTACCGAGCTTGCCTTTTTTGCTTTTCTTCTACCAGGGATAGCAGTGCCCTGGTGCCAGTTGTCCAATATCTGAAAAGGCGTAATTTCCATGCGTCCTGTCCAGTCTTCCGTTGTTTAAGCTGGTAGGCAAACTTGGTCCCTGTTGGTCCATCACAGTGGAAGCATAAGTCCCACTGATCCTTTCATTGCTATAAAACGGTAATTCAATATATTTGCAATTAATATATATACAAGTCATGTGGGGGGAAATCTGTAATAATCAAAATACAAAACAGGTCTTTATACTGACTATGCACGCAACCCTGACAAACTCAAACACACAAATTTGCACACGTATACATGGCCTTTATGCATTTTATTTTTTTGAAATAGCTGTCCATAGGTCCCTCTCAGGCACTAAAAAATAAAAGTTAAACACTGAAAAGGAGAGTATTAACAAAAATAAGTAAAGAAAAGAGAGTTAGAGATAATGGTTGCTTAACTATGCAAGCGGTCAACATTTTTTTTTACCACTACCAAATTGCACTTTATACCTCTAGAGTTCTGATATCCAGAACACCAAGCCATAGCACAAAATTTGATTCTTGCCCTCTTTTTTTTTCATCACATAGTGTCTTAATCCATTCCTGCTGCTATAACAAAATACCTCAGACTGGGTGATTTATAAATAATAAAACTTTATTTCTCTTAGTTATAAAGGCTGCAAAGTCCAAGATCGAGGCCTCTGCAGGCTTCATGTCTGGTGATGGCTTGCACCTTTTTGCATGTCCTCACGTCACAAAGGGGCAAAAGAAATGAACATTTCCCTCATTCCTCTTTCATAAGGTCATTAAGCCCATTCATGACTCAATCGTCTCCTACAGGCCCCACCTTTTAATACTATCTCAGGAACACATGCAAACCATAACATATAGCTAGACTATTTCTCAGCTTTCCTTGCAGTTAGGTATAATGATGTCACTAAATTTTTGCTGGTGGAAAATGAGAAGAAATAGACAGGTGACATTACCAGGCCTGGCCTATACAAATCTTCAATTTACAATCCACTATGCTTTTGCATTTATTTGGCCACCCTTGAAAGTCACTATTGAAGATGGCAAAGCCATGATAAGGAAAGAATTTTTTTAAATTTCAGGATATTATGGGACTACAAATGTTTAGTTACGTATATTGCCCTTTCTCCCCCTCTACCCCCCTCCCAAGTCAGAGCTTCAAGCGTGACCATCTCCCAGATGGTGCACATCGCACGCATTGTGTATGTCCATACCCATCCCCTCCTCCTCCCTCCTATCTGCCCGATGCCCTATAAATGTTATTCCTATATGTCCATTTAGGTGTTGATCAGTGAAACTGATTTGCTGGTGAGTACATGTGGTGCTTGTTTTTCCATTCTTGGGATACTTCACTTAGTAGAATGGGTTCCAACTCTAGCCAGGAAAATACAAGAGGTGCTAGATCACCATTGTTTCTTATAGCTGCATAGTACTGATAAGGAAAGAACTGAATTTCCACTTGTACTAAAACTGCCCACTTATCAGGAATCCCTGTTTTGAATGTGAGCACGAAAATAAAACCAAAAACCATTATGTTAAAACCACCAACTCTGGGGGATTGGACTGGGGCTTTAGCTAATGCTCCCTCCTGTATCTCCTAGCTCTTTTCCAACCACTCAAACGAATGAGATATATTTCAAAGCCAAAAAGAGAGATTTGTATTCTCTCTTTTATTCACATTTCTTTTTTATTTTTATTATTATTTTTTACCCTGCAAATTCAGACAGAATACGTTTCTTTTTTTAGACTGATACCAAGAACATTTAACGTGTTAAGGCAGTGCAGAGCAAAGTTATAGGCCTGGGCTTTGGAGTCGATCAGATCTTGGCTTGGTCCCTGATCAGCCACATACTAACATGTGACCATTACCGGGCCTGGCCCATAAAAATCTCCAGTTTACAATCCACTATGCTTTTCCATCTATTTGGAAAGATGGATATAATTTTCTTATCCGTACAATCAGAATATTGATTCTTACCTTAAGAGGTTTTTATAGGGCATATATGAGATCCCATAGAGAGTGCTTTGCTCGGTGCCTGACACAGTAGGCATGAATAGTAGCAAGTGCTATGGCTCCATCTCCTATATATCTTGTTGATGAAATCCATTTAATAGTTTAAAAAGTGTTCTGTTAGGCTGGCGTGGTGGCTCACGCCTGTAATCCTAGCTCTCTGGGAGGCCGAGGCGGGAGGATCACTCAAGGTCAGGAGTTCGAAACCAGCCTGAGCAAGAGTGAGACCCCCTTTTCTACTAAAAATAGAAAGAAATTAATTGGCCAACTAAAAATATATAGAAAAAATGAGCCGGGCATGGTGGCGCATGCCTGTAGTCCCAGCTACTCTGGAGGCTGAGGCAGGAGGATCAATTGAGCCCAGGAGTTTGAGGTTTCTGTGAGCTAGGCTGATGCCATGGCACTCACTCTAACCCGGGCAACAGAGTGAGACTCTGCCTGAAAAAAAAAAAAAAAGTGTTCTGTTATACCTCAGATGCATTATCACTGAAGAGTTTTAAACTGTTGTATTAATCCTGTCTTCCTGAAGGTATATCAGAATACTTCTACACAGATCACAATGGTTAATTTTAGATGAATCAATAAAGTAAAGAAATAAAATCTTCTTGTTCCATACAAATTTCTGAAGTTTAAAATAAAGTGGAATGTTCAGAGCTGCTCACGGTGCTGTGGTTTGCACTCTGACTCGTAGTTTGGATGACAAGGATTACGAGGTCCCCAGTAGCCACCTAACCTTGTCAGAGAGCAGATAACCATCGTGAGGAGACATCTCCTGTGTCTTCTCCTTTAAACTATATAATGCCACTAATGGCTGTTATCTTATAAACTGCCCGTCAGAGTGGCTAGTTCTTAAGGCTAAAGTTCTATGGAATGTTTGGAAACTGCAGATTATAGTCAAACTAGGCTAATATTCTTTCCCAGCTAATTCTCCAATGGACCTTTGCATGACTCTGAGTCCAATCCTCCCTTCCTATAATTTCTAAATGTCTTTTTGATATTCAAGCATATCATTCCATTCCTATCAATCACAAAGTGAGGTGCAGTGATTTTGCTGGAAGCCTGAGTTTAAGCTTCGGTGCCTGGCTCTCCTTGCCTTCATCTCCTCCTTTCTTTGAACAGACCTATGGGCAACCTCCCTCCCAGCTCAGCATGGTCATTGATCTGTGTCATTGAGTGGGCCATCTCTTGTGTGACCCTCCCCACCTACGGGACCAGCAGCCTGGGCTAGGAGCTGAGCGCCCAGACCTCACCTTCCAAGCCCTGGCCTCAGGTGTGTTGGATGTCAGAGTAAAAACAAAGCTCAGTCGATGTAGGCTGGGCGAGGTGGCTCCCGCCTGTAATCCTAGCACTCTGGGAGGCCGAGGCGGGAGGATCGCTCAAGGTCAGGAGTTCGAGACCAGCCTGAGCAAGAGTGAGACCCCTGTCTCCACTAAAAATAGAAAGAAATTAATTGGCCAACTAAAAATATATAGAAAAAATGAGCTGGGCATGGTGGCGCATGCCTGTAGTCCCAGCCACTTGGGAGGCTGAGGCAGGAGGATCGCTGGAGCCCAGGAGTTGGAGGTTGCTGTGAGGTAGGCTGACGCCACGGCACTCACTCTAGCCGGGGCAACAAAGTGAGACTCTGTCTCAAAAAAAAAAGCTTAGTCGATGTTAATTACTTGGTAAGAGCGTTCAATAATGATACCTTACCCTGACTGTTAACTGCGGCTCACAGGTACAATTATTTTCTTATATATAAGACAAATAGCACTTAGGATGATCAAAGGGGGAGAAGCTGAAGGGCAGAAGATTACACCAAACAAGTGGTGAATTATAAAGGCTCGTAAAAGGAACTCCTCCGCTTGAAATTAGTAAGTGTCAGAGAGATTCCTATAAAGAGAACCAGCACGCTCTGGTAATCGCAAAGGTAAGGGAGGCAAAACATTACTAGGTGCAGTCAACCTTGACCTTGAGGTTTTGCAGTGGGTAATAGCAGGAAGGTGGCGTAACTGTCACACGTGATGGCAGAGAGTGGTAGATTTGGTGGGGGCTAAAACTGACACGACAAAGCTGGCCATGGGCAGGTTGACCCAATGATGGTGACATCTTGCAGAATTGGGGTGCCGTTGGAGATAGAAAACAAGATCAGCAGATTTATCCGGGTGTCTTCCTAAACATTCACTGAAACCACAGGGTAACAATTGTTCCCTCAATAGAGGGAAAGTGAAAACAATGTCATTACTTCAATGTAATGCCTCCGTAGAGACAGCCAAACAATTCCTGATGGATGGAGAGCTATATAAAACTTTTTACAAGAGATACGATGGTTTCTAAAATTCCTATAAAAGGAAAAAAGTAAAATAAACTGACTAGTTGACCTGTTGCAGGGACTGTCATTGAAAGATGTTTCTGGACTTCTCAGGGTAGTACAGTTTGTTCACATAAGGGAAGTGACCACGGCTCATCACCTACTAGATGAATGAATGTTTACTTTTTATTAAGATTTCAGAAATACACTTTTGCTCATGTTTAATAATATCTTCTACAAGGTTCAATAATCTAGGTTGGGGGGAGTGTCAACTTCACAAGCTAAGAAAAATCAAACGTTCCGCCAAATCTGGACTGACTCTTCTGAAGCGTTGATATTGATTCTGTGGGTTAGAGGATTGAGGAATCTGCCTGTGAAGGTAAAATCTTTAAGAGTTTGAATCTTGCACTCAAGAGTCTAGTGTTTTCTGATGGTAACAGAAATATGGAGAGTCCAATCACTGGGTTGAGCGTTGAGTTCTTTCTTTTCATGATCTAAGAAATTCACAAAGGAATATCTATAAGTTTGAAGAGATTTTCAAGATGGCATTTCCTACATGTCCCTATGTGCAAGGCTTTTTGTGCCTCTGCTAAGGGGTAAAGATTTTTAAAATACCATTCGCTTACAGTGTAAACAGGAAAGATTTTGAGTGGGTGGATTAGTCAGGGGACAGAACGGGGAAAGCGTCTGGGGATAGAGACTTATTGTGGGAATATGAAGGGAGAGAAAAGACATTTCTTGGCTCTGGTCCCAGTATTGTTTGCTGAATACACTTTGCGTGTGAAACAAACGGTGTTCACACCCGATAGTACCATTTCTAATCAACCGGGAGTGCTTTTAAGTTTACATGTGACAGAGTTTTGGAAATTAAAATTCCAAAGGGCTTTATTAACCTTTGCCAAAGGCAAACGTAAAGCCCTAAGCAACACTGAAGAACCTCACCCTTTTCCTTCTTGTTATCTATACAAGATGAATATGCTCTTCCAAAAGCAAAGCAGTAATTTTTTCTTACTCTATTTTGAAGACGAACAGAGTTCACTCGAAATTATCAGACAGATCTCAAAATAATTGTCAGTGACTCATGAAACGGCCTTCTTAAACTGAGTCCATGTCACTCGGTCTGAGTTTCCAAATCGTAAGGCTCATTTTCCATGTCCCTGAACCTCAATCTTGGTAAATTAGGTTACAGAAGAAATGGGGAAAATGAATTAAATCCATCTGCGATCATTCTACATATCTCTTCACAGCCCTAGAGATGTTTATAAGGCGTAAAGATTTCAAGGAACATGGTATGAAAATCATAGCAAATTCCTTCTTGTTTATATTGAAATTCCCAGTAAAAATTTAGAACTTCAATAACCAAGGAAAACAGGGAAGGGCGACTTTTGTAGACACTTAACCTGTTTAGTAGCCTTCGGTGGCAGAATATCAAAAGACACAACAGGGATCATTTGTTGGAAGAATGTTGAGAAGGATGTTTTCATGTTAAAATTTAATGTATTCTTTAAAATTACCCCTATTCTATGTAGTCACTAGTAAAGGACTGTTAGAATGGAGGCATAGAGAAAATTGGAATATAAGAAAGAACTTACAAGATTAATATATCATTAATAAAAGTGAGAACAAAAATGTACACTTTTTTTAAGACAAAGGAGAACATCATCTGTGTCTAAATAAAATACAAATAAAGTAGCTTCCTCAAATCAAAAGACTGGAATAATGATTCAAGCCAAGCCCTGATCCTTCTTCTGAACTCCAGTCCTATTCCCCTTTTTATTCCTGGTTTCCTTCCCCCAGTTAGGCATCAATTAAGAGCTAAAGTAACTCCCCTAAATTCATTCGATGAGGGAGTTGAAATATGTAAGACTTTAAGAAGCTTTTCAATTTTTTCAATTTATAACCACTTAAGTAACAGTCCAATGAATTGGTTTTTCCAGTGGATATCTTTCTTTTTTTTTTTTTCTTTTTTTGAGGCAGAGTCTTACTCTGTTGCCTGGGCTAGAGTGCCGTGGCATCAGCCTAGCTCACAGCAACCTCAAACTCCTGGGCTCAAGCGATCCTCCTGCCTCAGCCTCCCAAGTAGCTGAGACTACAGGCATGTGCCACCATGCCCAGCTCATTTTTTCTATATATTTTTAGTTGGCCAATTAATTTCTATTTTTAGTAGAGACAGGGTCTCGCTCTTGCTCAGGCTGGTTTCGAACTCCTGACCATAAGTGATCCTCCCGCCTTGGCCTCCCAGAGTGCTAGGATTACAGGCGTGAGCCATCGCGCCTGGTCTGATATCTTTCTTAATGAGTTAGAAGTCACCAGGAATCAGACTACTGCTCTGAAATGTTGCTCACCAGCATCTCAGTTTCTTCTTAGCTTTTTTTCTCGAACTAATGTGGGAGAAATATTTCTAATTAACAGAAATATTTCTATTGAAGGCTGCAAAGCTTCCTCCCCAGGGTCATGGCTGATGTTGGGTTAAGGAGGGCTGGGTGCATTTCTCCGGCTGCCATGAGCGAGTACTGGAGTCCTTATATGGATTTGAGTGGAGTGCTCATCAAAGAATCTGTGGTATTGTGCCAGGTCAGCATTGGCTGTTCTCTAGGGAAAAAATTGTGAAACTTCCCTAACCTGAGTTAGGATTAGAGACCACACCTGCCAAGTCATAGTTCATGGTTGAGTGCCGACAGTTAACACCCGAGCAAGCCACATAGCAGGATGAAGAGCATGTCATTACCACGGATTTCCAGTGTCAGAAAGGTAAAAAATTTCCCTCTCAACCCCTCACGCCCATTGACATTTTTTCCCCCTTTAAAAAGAAATTGACCGTGAAGCAGTGACAATTTGAAATTCAGAAGGGAAAGTTTCTGGGATAAGGTTAAAAATCCACACTCAGGGTAAAAAGAAAGAAAATATTTAAAGCAATGATGAATAAAAATCAAATTTAAGATGAAGAAAATCATAGGATATGAAACTAGGGAAAAATAAGAAAATATTAGAAAACTATGGAATATGGCAAACAAAATAATTCTGCAAACTTAAATGTTGCTATAATTGTTCCTCCTTATTTTTGCCTTTTTAAGTAGTAACTAAATTTGAAATATTTCTATTGATGGTCAATTTAATATTTTTACTGGCAACTTAAATTCTTGGCTAAACTTCCTAGAGCTATTTATGGACATTTTCCCTGGCCTGCCTATAAAACTACGTCACTGGAGTATTTTTAACAGCAAAGTCTGTATGAGGCAGTCTACTTTCTTGACCTGTTAGACACTTTTGGCTGCCTCTAAGTAGCCTTATTTGTAAGCCCTTGTGGGATTTTGTCCACTTGACATCATTTTTATGTTAAAAAAAATGTAGTGGTACATTCATTAAGAATATACTACATATAGCTAAAACTCTACTTTTCAAAACTCAATGCCATTGCAGGCATTTTTGTTACTTCCAGAAATAATTTTTAGATCTAAGTGATCCTGATGGAAGGATTTTGATAAAAACCAAAGCTGTGGACATACTCATTTTCTTCAAGCTTCAGCACAGTTTATAAGTAACAAGGAGTGGAGGCCAAAAATAGAAATATAACCTTGTCTTTTTTTTTTTTAAATAAAATGAGCTATATGGGGGGGGGGTGTTTTTGAGAGGTTATAAACTATCATTCTCTAGCTCCAAACAGAAATGTGTTCACATCCTATAAAGCAGAAATGTTCTTTCCCATATTTATTAAAAAAAAGGAAATTAAAAAAAAAAAAAAAAGAAATGGCAAATACATTTCATTGCAAGCGTCAATTGATTCTCATTGGTCAATTGCTAGTGGCTGCCTCAAGATTTGTCTTGAGAAGAAGGGCTTAGAGGTTCAGCTCAGTCTCAGTAAGAAAGAATGCTGTGATTTGAAAGTTTTCAAAAATTAAAAAAAAATGTGCTAGTGAATTTAGAGGAGTTATGATTATGCTTGGCAGGAAAAAAATATTCTAGTCGGTAAGCAGCATAGAGATGCATATCTCTACCCACTAAATAATATTCTTTTGGATAAATAAGCTCATTTTTAGAAATTAAATGTCTCAAAGCTATTTGGAAGGGCTGTTGTATTAGTCACTTATAGCTAGTGGTAATTAATTAAACAATAAATTAAATAGTTGAGCTATGCGAATGAAACGGAACTTGATTATAGACGAGAAGGAGCAGTAGCTGGGACAGCAGATATCAGAAGGCTTCCTAAAATGTAAAATTCATTTGAGAGATTTTGGCTCTACAGATTGCCAATGGCTTATCTAGGTCACTGATGGAAATGTCAAACGGAACCAGGCCTTGGTTTGACATCTGCTAAACAGTATTTATGTCTTAAGACTGACATCAAACCATTTGTAACCATTCTATTTATAAGTTTCCTGTGCACCCTTCTGAGTTTCCAGATATGAAGTGGGGTAGTGCTGATACATTTGCTTGAAAACCCAGTCCTCTGAGTTAGAGCAGGAATCTTCTTTCAATGATGCCGTGTCCTTTTGTCTATAATTTGGGGCGGTAGCGGCAATCGTAGGAGACAAAGCTTGAGGAATCTTGTCTTGTAGCTCTTGCTGACCCTGGTTAATTGTGAAATTTTGTACAAATCACTTAATCTCTCTAGACCTCAGAAAATGAAGGGTAGCCGAGATCAGCATTTCCCAACTTCTGAGCTTCAAATTCCAGAGGGTTCTATCTACAGACAAGGGCCCACAGATACACGTGCGAACCAGAATTGTCTGAAGGAGCACCACCACCACGTATGAAAGACTGGAGCTATGATGTTCAAAAGAGGACCTTGTACCCTTGTATTTAAAAAGAGTGAAAGTTCTGGCAGAGGTTACGCACAAGCTTCTGTCTCTCTCTGTTAGCCTATGACCCATGAACCCCTCTTCCATATTTGACAAGAGTAAAAATAATCACTTCCTTTCTTACAGCAAGGCATAGGAAGTATAATCAATTAATTTTTCCCACATTATATAATGGTTTCTTAATTGACATAGGAATTGAATGCTGTCATTTGAGTAAGTTTGTTTTATTCAGGTTAGTATTACATATGATCCTTACTACATTTGATACTTTATCTCGATAATAATTAAACCAGCATGGATATATGATTGTGTATTTTATAATTAAAATTTTGTCCTTTGCTTGATGAATTCCCACGAGAAACAGAAGCAGAATGTATAGCAAGTTACTTTTGTACAAGATGGAATTTGACTTTTCCCAGAATCGAGTGGTGGAGTTCCACCGTCAGCTAACATGAGCTATGGAATCTTGGCTCTCTTCAGAGATGCATGATGCCAGATACCCTCTTCGTAGTGCCAGGAGATATTTCATTTGTGATGTCAAAAGTCGCAGGACATTTGAGCTAGGAATGCACGTTAGGACTCAGTAGGACACCAGAGAAAGTGGCTCAGGTCATACGGGCACGCTGATATTTGGAATGGATGTCTTTGAGAGATCAAACTTTTACTGATATTTTAAAAGCTTTAACCTTGGTAAATCTTCACGCGAAGACCAGGTGTAGGTAGCTACGTATGAACTTGTATCAGGTTTGTTAATAGATGAATGGCAGGAACTTTGGCATTCCTTCTTCAATGCATGCAGAAAGATACATATTTTGTGAGTTGGTGAGATTTAAAAATACATATGATCAGAAAATGAAATATTTCCATCTTGAAAATGGAAGTTTGGGCTGGGTGCAGTGGCTCATGCCTGTAATCCTAGCACTCTGGGAGGCCAAGGCGGGAGGATCGCTCAACGTCAGGAGTTCGAAACCAGCCTGAGCAAGAGCGAGACCCCCATCTCTACTATAAATAGAAAGAAATTAATTGGCCAACTAATATATATAGACAAAAATTAGCCGGGCATGGTGGCACATGCCTGTAGTCCCAGCTACTTGGGAGGCTGAGGCAGGAGGATCGCTTGAGCCCAG
The DNA here is from genome assembly GCA_008750895.1 of Mirza zaza. Classification (NCBI taxonomy): domain Eukaryota; kingdom Metazoa; phylum Chordata; class Mammalia; order Primates; family Cheirogaleidae; genus Mirza; species Mirza zaza. The sequence goes on from VSMD01127305.1 coordinate 27,594, forward strand.
GAGTTGGAGGTTGCTGTGAGCTAGGCTGACGCCACGGCACTCACTCTAGCCTGGGCAACAGAGTGAGACTCCTCAAAAAAAAAAAAAAAAAAAAAAAAAAAAAAAAGAAAATGGAAGTTTTGTGGGATAATATATAACTTCAATGATTCCCTCCTTGCAGATCTCAGACCTTTCGCTGTATGTAAGAGGTAGACCATCATGGATTCATGAGCCTGTGTAGGCAATAAGCCTTAATTGTTGACTGGCTAAATAACTTTTGTATATTGGTACTGCTATTTTAAATGTATACTGTTTCGTTTGAGCTCAGGAGTTTGAGACCAGCCTGACCAAGAGCAAGACCCCATCTCTACTATAAATAGAAAGAAATTAGCCAAAAAACTAAAAATAGAAAAAATTAGCCCGGCATGGTGATGCCGTGCTGTAGTCCCAGCTACTCGGGAGGCTGAGGCAGGAGGATCGCTTGAGCCCAGGAGTTTGAGGTTGCTGTGAGCGAGGCTGACGCCACGGCACTCTAACCCAGGCAACAAAGTGAGACTCTGTCGCAATAAATACATAAACAAATAAATAAATAAATAAGTGTTACTGAAGTTACAGTATCTTTTTTAATTTTTTTAATAGTATCTTTTTTTTTTTTTGAGACAGAGTCTCGCTTTGTTGCCCAGGCTAGAGTGAGTGCCGTGGCGTCAGCCTAGCTCACAGCAACCTCAAACTCCTAGGCTCAAGCGANTTTTTTTGAGACAGAGTCTCGCTTTGTTGCCCAGGCTGGAGTGAGTGCCGTGGCGTCAGCCTAGCTCACAGCAACCTCAAACTCCTGGGCTCAAGCGATCCTCCTGCCTCAGCTTCCCGAGTAGCTGGGACTACAGGCATGCGCCACCATGCCCGGCTAATTTTTTCTATATATATTAGTTGGCCAATTAATTTCTTTCTATTTATAGTAGAGATGGGGTCTCGCTCTTGCTCAGGCTGGTTTTGAACTCCTGACCTCGAGTAATCCTCCCGCCTCGGCCTCCCAGAGAGCTAGGATTACAGGTGTGAGCCACCTCGCCAGGCCAATAGTATCTTTTTGATGTCATAAATATTTTAATCTACTGATTTTAGGAGTCCAAGAAGTATCACATGGGGGTCTGTGAAATTTTGCTTTCGAAAGGCCCTCACTTGGAAAGGTTGGGAACCACTGTCTTAATGTAGTCAGGTAAAGTGACAGCCTGGCCGAGAGCTATTTTGGGCAAAGAGGCTCTCTAGTGGCAGCTGCCTGTGTGCTAAGATAAAGGGCAAAGTGCGACTTGAGAAGAAGCAAACTGGCGTTAGCCAGCCACAGACTAAATCCTACTTGTATGTGGAGTACTTGGTGTGAGAAAAGATTTCTCTCCCAAATCCCAGGTGTCAACTTATTTCTAAGTTATTTGACCGCAACAATAATAAAAACGCAATACATTCTAAAGGTTCTATGCAAGCTTACACTTCCAGATATTGTACCTCTGAATGACTGGGGTTTCAAAGTTAATGAAACAACATAAACTGACATTTGCTGTGAGAGGTAGAAAATGATTGAGTATTAGCTGGAAGAAATATTGAACAGCTGTAGGTAGGGAGGGACGCTTAAGAGAAACTAGCTATGGGAAGCCAGGGGGCTACTGCCCTCTAGTGGTGGTCTCTCTCTCCCTCTCTCTCTCTGTCTCTCTCTCTCTCTCCCCCTTCCTGCCTCCCTCCTTCCCTCTCTCTCTCTCTTCCTCTCTCTTCTTCTCCCTCCCTCCCCTCAAGTGCTTTAGCATTTTCCTGGAAATTTCCCTCTTTTATTTAGATAAGAATACCATTTTTTAAAAAAGAGTTTGTTTTATATTGCCAATCCCATCTTCTTATCACAAAAGGCTTTCCTCTCCTTTGTTAAAAGGCACGTACTTTCATCGTATCTTTCTATATTGGTGGGTTTTATTTGTTGTTATCATAGATTGTTCCATTTAACAAAATGTAAAAGGTAGTAAGATAGTTTTCACTACTGACGAAACTGTTATAATAGTATAAAATTATATAATATATATTATGATATGTAATATGTTATATATTAAAAAGTACATAATATAAAAAATATTATAATATAAATAATATATAAAAGTACATAATATAATATATAATTTAATATATATTATACATAATATAATATACATAATATATACATAATATAATATATAATTTAATTATAATAATGATAATATAAGATCATGTACAAATATGAAATTTATGTTACAATTTCTTTTTACTATTAAAGCCAAACAGTAATCATATTTTATTTACTAGAAAAATAATTATTTGATCTTACATGCTTGACTCACTGGTTATTGAGATGAGATGATTTTCGGTATTAAGCAAATGTTTTAAAAGAAAGTTATAATGCTAGAGGAGTTACAATGTTAAATAAATCTGGCATAGGAGTGTGTGTGGAGTGGGGGAGGATGGCAAAGAGGAAGGAATATATCCCTGTCCGACCTGTGTCCCTTAGTTACACCTGTTCTGAAACTGTCACATTACTTATTGCCTTGCTCTTAAGAAGGGACTATTATTGTTCTAGTAAATAAAATATAATTACTGTTTGGTTTTTATATTATTATACCACTTATTAGATAGCATTATACCGATATTAGATGATGGTAATTTATCAATATAAAATTCCCTGAATTTTATAATTACACCCTGGTTATATAAAAGAGTGATCCAACAAAAATACTAGTGCCAAATTTATTACTAATAAGGGTGTATACATATGTACATATACATATATATATATGGAGGGAGGAAGAGAGAGAGAGAACGGGTAGAGTGAAATGCTAAGAATTTGGTGAAATCTTAGGTGAAAGGTAAAATAGATTCTAAGAACTAATGATTTCCAACATTATTCCTAAAAATAGTGTAGAGCCTACCCACTCTTCCACTCTAAAGAGATGTCTCACTGGAGTGAAGAGCTATTTACTTTGCAATTAACAAGAGATAAAGGAGGAAAATGATGCTGCAATTTTTTTTTCTTGGGTAGGGGGGGCCAAAATGTAAACTTAAACCATTCAGTGATCTTCTAATTGTTCAGAGCACTTTTCTCTGCAGACTGAGCTATGGGACTCTCAGGAAGT
>VSMD01127312.1:0-59194 GCA_008750895.1 Mirza zaza
AGAGAGAGAGAGAGAGAGAGAGAGAGAGAGAGAGAGAGAGAGAGAAGTGATGCAACGAAGTCCCAGAAGACACAAAGTGGCCTAAGTGTCAAAAACAGCCAAATGAAAGCTTCATATAAGGTAAAATTGAGGATTAAATAAATATTTAAAAATAGTTTTCTCATTTTTAAGCTTTGTTACCTTAGGTACTTGCTCCAGATCTGTCCTGGATTTATCTATAAGAAAAAGGAAAAAGGGAAATATAACTTTTTAAACTTATTTTCATTTTACTTTCATAATTTAATTTACCAAAAATATATTTGATAGATTCAATATTGTACTGGATCACAACCAACTACTTAAGTTTCTTCCTTCAACAAGTATCTATGAAGCACTTACTATATGCCTACTGTAGGCAAAGCACTGAACAAGATATATTTCAAATAATTTTATATAATCAATTATATAGCAGCAATAAAACAACTAAATATGTTTCAAATCTTTTTTAAATAGACACAGGAAGGCTATCTTACTATGCTTTGTTAAGATTAAATATGACATGCTATGTACTTTTTAAAAAATGAATTAAATTTTAAAATAAGAATACTGTTTTTATTTAAAATGTCCACATCCCATCCAGAATTTATGACCAAACATTGCTTTTTAATACCATATTAATTTTCTTCTCAGACATCCTACTTTGTATCACCCACAAACTTACCTTCAAATGAACCTACTTTACCTTTATCCTGCCAATCCAATATCAGATAAAGTACTCCTCTCTAAAACTAACCTTTTAGCATTTGGACTCCATCCCCTCCTGTCTCTCCTATTAATATGAACTTACTTCATAAATTACTCTGCCTCTCTCCTATCTTCAACCTCTTCTCTTCTACTTTTTTATCTTTGCATATAAACATGCTCAGTTCTCTCCCATTAAAAAAAAAAAAAAGAGGAAGAACAAAAAGAAAAAGATAAAACCCAGGGCCAGGATAGGCTGAGGCATGGGAGGTCTCAGTTGCAAAGGCACTCACTTTCAAGGTTATGCTAATGCCTCTCTTGCCTCATCTAGTCCTAGCCATGAAAAAACATTCTTCTACTCTGTTCTCTCTAATTAGTACCCTATCTCAAATCTTCAAGTCACATACATACCTACATTTCTTTTGCCTGGACTCTCTCCGTAATACATAGCATTGAAGTTTCTGTAACCACCACTCCAGCAGTCTAAATGCTCTCCCTAAGATTTCCTAATTGCCAAATCCAAGGAGGTTTCTCAGTGTACAAATTATCTATCCCTAAAGTATTCTAACACTGTAGACTAAACATTCTTATGTATCTAAAACTCTTCTACCTTTCATCTCTAACATAGAATTCTCTCTTGGCTGACTTTCCTCTCTCTCCAACCACTTTTTTAGTCTGCTTCACAGGTATCTCATCTTCTATCTTTCCCTTAAATGTGACAGCTTCATAGTGTTTCATCACCAGTCCTTCTCACTATTCACATCTTCCCTGGGTGATTCTATCCGTGACCTTGAATTCAAATACCATGCTAGCATATTGTCTAGCATATTATCTATAATGTATACCATACCTACATCTTCAGCCTAGATCTCCCTTTCCTGAGCTCCAGGTTGCCAATCAGGTATGTCCTTCACTGCAAATCTGCAACTGAACTTGCCTATAGCCCCTCCAAAATTCCTCCTATATTGCTTCTCCTACTGTATTGCACCTATCACCTTGCCAGTTGCTCAAGCAAGAAACATGGAATTTATCCTTGAATCATCTTGCTTTATTACCAAGAACCGAACCGACAGGCCATCAAAACCTGTGTCTCTCAAAGGCCTACTTTCTTCTCTATCTCCACTATTACTGTTAATGGGACCACATCCTTTCTCACTTGTATTACTGCAGTAGCCTCCAACTGTCTCGTCTCCAGTCTTAAGCATCATCCTGTAATTCATCATCCTGTAATCTACAACTATTTTCAAAGTAAAATGTATAATCATAAATCTGATCATGCCCAGTTAAAAATATTTTGCAGCTCTATACTGCCTTTAGAAAAAGTAAAATTCCTCATCATGGCATGCAAGGCTTCTCATGATCTTTGCCCATTGTTTCAGCCTCATCTCTTGCTCCCAGTAAAGCCTGCATACTAAACTCTTGCAATTCCTTGAACATGCTATGTTCTCTGTTGACTCTATGGCTTTGTATGAACTGTTACCTTTTCCTAAAATTCCTTTTCCCACATAAATGTTTCACATTATCTAGTTTAAAACACACATAATCATGAACTCTAGGAAGCCGTCTAAAGCTGAGTTAGGAACACTATACAACCTTGCCACAATGAACTTACTATTTAATATACAGTGCTGCAATTATCGATTTATTTATTTAACATTACTCAAGAAACCATCAGCTCCTTGAGGACTGAGACTATTTCTTACTCATTTTTTTTAAGGGTATCACTATGTTGCCCAGGCTGGCCTCAAACTCCTGGGCTTAAGTGATCCTCCCACCTAAGCCTCCCAAGTAACTGGGACTATAAGCACACACCACCACATCCAGCTTACTCATCTATTTTTAAGCAAAAAGGAAAGTACCAAGACACTAAATAAATATTTGCTGAACTGAAAGATTACACTATTGTCAGATCCGTTTTTCTCTTAAAAGTTTTTTAGAAATTATAATCATAGACTACAAAAATTTTACTAGAAATAAAAATTATAGATATGATAGCCAACAAAGTCCCAAAATTAAGATTTTGTTCATTAATATTTATGTTATGCTTTATTACCTACAAATAGCACATATTCATACCATGAGTATGTACAAGAGTCCTGTCAAAGGTATCTTTAGGAGGACAAATATTCTTGCATCTCTCATGAATCTTCTCTCTCTAATAAAAAGACAATAAATAATGTGATCAATGGAAATAAAAGTATTCAAAGCATCAAAATGTTTCACAACAGAACATCAAAATACACCAAATTAGTTCTACAATTTTTAATATTAAATCATTATCCTCTTGAACTTAAATACAAATAACAAGTGTGCTTAATAAAAGAAATACCACTATGAGATCTGTAAACACCTATATACCTATACTTACCCACCTTATATAATTATAGAAAAATCCCCATACTTGGAATAAAGTGGGAAAGCAAATGGAAAATCTTTAATTATATAAAAGAAATCAATTAAGAGAATGATTTTTTTTAAATCAAGGAAGAAAATTTAAAAACCTATATATCTAGGATAGAAAGATAGAAAGTAGTTGTTCACACTTTCTGTGAATAACTTAAAAAAAAATCCCACTGATTTAGAATTAGATGACCACTAACAACAACATTGTTATCTTTTCAGAGATACCATTAAAAGGATACCTGGGAAAGTGGAGTGTGGTAACAAGAAAAGCACTGGGCTATTAGTGTTCAGAGTTCTGGTGGCAATTCTATCAATTACTACAGGACTGTTTTCCAAAGTGGCTATACCATACTATATTCCCACCAACAATAAATGAGAGTTCCTGTTGCTCCACATCTTTGCTAACATTTGGTAATGTCAGTGTTTTGAATTTTCACCATTCTAATAAATATGTAGTGGCATCTCATTGCTTTAATTAGCAATTCTCTAATGACATTTGATGTTCAGCATCTTTTCATATGGTGATTTTCCATCTGCATATCTTCTTTGGTGAGGTGTCTATTCAGATTTTTTTACCCATATTTTTTAGTGTGGTAAAATATACATAACATAAAACTTATCATTAGCTACATTGACCATCTATTGTTTCATGTGTTAATTGGACACCTGTGTACCTTCTCTGGAGAAAAATCTATTCAAGTCCTTTGCTCATTTTTAATTGGGTTTTTTGTTTTCTTATTGTTGAGTTTTAAATCTTTGTATATTCTGGGTACCAGTTCTTTAATAGATCTGTGTTTTGCAAATATTTTTTTCCCAGTCTTTGGCTTGTCTTTTGATTCTCTTAACAGTGTCTTTCACAGAGTAGAACTTTATAATTTTATTAAAGTCTAACTTTTCAAGTTTTTCTTCTGTGGATTGTATTTTTTTGGTTTCATATTTAAAAAATCATTGCCAAACCCAAGGTCACCTAGAGTTTCTCCTATGTTATATTCTAGAAGTTTTACAGCTTTGTGTTTTACACTAAAGCTTATGATCGATTTTGAACTAATTTCTGTGGAAAGCATACGGTGGTCTGTGTCTACTTTTTTATTTTTATTTTTTTGGCATGTGGATGTCTAAATGTTTCAGTACCATTTCTTCAAAAGACAATCCTTTCTCTATGAATTGTCTTTGACCCTTTGTCAAAAATCAATTGACTATATTTGTGTGGGTCTACTTTTGGGTTCTCTATTCTGATCTATTGATACAAATGTCTACTCTCTAGCCAATACCACACTATCTTGATTACTGTAGCTTTACAGTAAGTCTTAAAGTTGGGTAGTGTCCTTCCTCCGATTTTGTTCCTTTCCTTTAATACTATGTTAGCTATTCTGGGTCTTTTTGCTTTCTATGTAAACTTTAAAATCAGTTTCACAATACCCACAACACAAATTGCTGGGATTTTAATTGGGCTTATGTTGAATCTATAGATCCAGTTGGGAAGAAGAGATATTCTGAAAATATTGAGTCTTCCCATTCACATACATGGAATATCTCTCCATTTATACAGATCTTTCATTTCTTTCATCAGAGTCATATGGTTTTCCTCAAATAAATCTTATATATATTTAGTTAGATGTATACATAAGTATTTCATTTGCTTTGATGCTATTGTAATTGGTACTGTGTTTTTAATTTCAAATTCCAATTGTCCATTGCTAGTACATAATAATTAACTTTTTTATATTAGCCTTGTATCCTGCAACCTTTCTATAGTCACTTATAGTTCCAGGAATATCTTTTTTTGACTCCTTGGGATTTTCTACACAGACAATCATATTATCTGCAAACAAAGTTTTAATTTCTTCCTTCCCAATCTATATATTTATTATTTCCTTTTCTGTCTTATTGCATTAGTTAGGGATTCCAGTACAATTTTGAAAAGAAGTGTTGAGAAGGTACATCCTTACCTTGATCCTGATCTTAGTGGGAAGCATCTAGTTTTCCATCATTAGCTATAGGGTTTTTGTAAACGTTCATTATCAAGTTGAGGAAGTTCCCTTCTATTCCTAGCTTGCTGAGAGTTTCTTTTTTATAATGAATGGGTACTGAATCTCATCAAATGTTTTCTTTATATCTATTGATACAATTATATAATTTTTCTTCTTTAGCCTGTTAATGTGATGGATTATATTAATTGCTTTTTAAATAGTGAACCAGCCTTGAATATCTAGAATAAGTCCTACTTGCTCGTGGTATATAATTCTTTTCATATACTGTTAGGTTCAATTTTCTAATATTTTGTTAAGGATTTTTGCATCCATGTTCATGAGAGATATTATTGTCTATAGTCCTCTTTTCTTGTAATATCTTTGTCGATTCTAGTATTAGATTCATACTTGCCTCATAGAATTAAAGTATTTTCTTTGCTTCTATTTCTTGAATTAGACTGTAAAGAATTAGTATAATTTCTTACTTAAATGTTTGGTAGAATTCACCAGTGAACCCAACAGAAAGGCTGGTGCTTTCTCTTTTGAGAGATTATTATTGATGCAATTTCTTTAAAAAAAAATACAGGCCTATTCAGAACATCTATTTCCTACTGTGTAAGTTTTGATAAATTGTGCCTTTCAAGGAATTAGTACATTTTACCTACACTATCAAATTTGTGGGCACAAAATTGTCCATAGTATTCTTTTATTATCCTGCCCCTCTTTTATTTTTGATATTAGTATCTTATGTCTTCTATTTTTTTTTTAACCTAGCTAAACATTTATCAATTTTATTGGTCTCAAAGAACCAGCTTTTAGTTTTGTGGATTTTTCTCTACTGATTTACTATTGTCAGTGTCACTGATTTCTGCTCTAATTTTTATTATTGCTTTTCTTCTGCTTACTTTAGATTTAATTTGCTCTTTTTCTGATTTCCTAAGGTAGAAACTTAGACTATTAATTTAAAATCTTTCTTCTTTTCTAATATATGCATTCCATGCTATAAATTTTCCTTGAAGTCCTGCTTTCACTACATCCCACAAATTTGGTGAGTTTGTATCAACATTTCTTCAAGCTGACTGATTCTTTCCTCTGCCATTTCAAGTCTATTGATTAACTCATCAAAGGCATTCTTCATTTCTGTTACAGTATCTTTTATTTGTAACATTTCCTTTTGATTCTTTCTTAAAGTTTCCATCTCTCTGCTTACATTATTCATCCATTCTTGCTTATTTTTCATGGTTTCCATTATAGCCCTTTGTATATTAATCATAGTTGTTTTAAATTTGTTGTCTGATCATTCCAACAGTGCTGCCATATCTCAGTCTGGTTCTGATACTTGCTCTATTTCTTTAAACTGTGTTTTTTGTCTTTAGTATGCACTGTAATTTTTTGTTGAAAGCCAGATATGATGTACTAAAGTTAAAAAGAACTGATGTAAGCAGGCCTTTAGTGGGAGGTTTTATCTGAATAAGAGTTAGGCTTTATTTACTGACTGCTATAGTTGCAGGTGACGGAGGCTAAAATTTCCTCTGGTGTCCTTGTTTTTGATCTCTTCTGCTATCTCTGGGTTTCCCTACAGACTTCTTAAGTAAGTCTGAAACATGTAGTTCTTTCAGTTGTATTCTCGTTATTATTCAGGTACCCCACTAATGTGGTGGGAAGGCATGAAGGGAGGGGAAGCACTCTATGACCTTATGATTAGGTTTCAGTCTTAGTGAGATTGTGCCCCTGGACTATAACCTTCATAAGAGTTTCTTGATTTTCAGTTTGCTCAGATTTTTTCTTGTCGCAAGAATAAAAGTGACAACTTCCAAGCTCCTTACATGCCAGATCAGAAGTATAATTAGCATTTTAAGAAACTGTTTTCCAAAGGGGATGTAGCACTTTAAATTCTCACCAACCGTATTTGAGAGGTCCAGTTACTCCACAAGGGCTGGAGGTAAGGTGAGGCAAGCAAGAGGCATAAGGTCCAATATTTAAAGAGATATCCACTCTCATATTCTGGTGGCCCTCACAATTTGCTCACTTACCCAGCCTCATCTTAGTACCAGCCCTGTCCACCACATCTTGGCCAAAACATAAAAAAACTGTGTAGATTTGGTATGATTTTCCCTTTACATGTTTGGTAGAATTCACCAGTGAAGCCATGCAAACTTGAGTTTTCCTTTGTGGGAAGATATTTACACATCAATTTCTTTAATGAATATGAGGCTATTAAGGTTATTTATTTATTCTTGAAAGAGCTTTGATAATTTGTGTTATTCAAGGAATTTGTCAATTGATCTAAGTTGTTGAATTTATTGGCATAAAGTTATTCACATTTCATTATTAGCATTGTAATCTCTGTAGAATCTGTAGTGATGTCATCTGTCTCATTCTTGTTATTGGTCACTTATGTCTTCTGTTTTTTTCCTGATCAGTATTGCCAAAAGTTTATCAATTTTACTGATCTTCTCAAAGAATCAGCTTTTGGTTTCAATGATTTTCTCTACTGTTTCTCTAATTTCTACTTCACTGACTTGGATTTTGATGTTTATTATTTTTCTCTTTAATTAGTTTTAATTTGCTCTTCTTTTTCCAACATAAGGTAGAAGCTGAGGTCACTGACTTAAAATTATTCTTTTTTAATATATGCATTTAAAGCTATAAATTTCTTCCTACGTACTGCTTGAACATCATCCCACAAATCCTGATATGTTGTTTTCATTGCCATTCAGTTCACATTACTTTCCTCTTTGACCCACATTTTATTTAGAAGCATAAAGGTTTGGTTTCCAAATATTTGTAGATTTTCCACCGACTTTTCCACATTATTAATTTCTAATTTAATTGTATTGTGGCCAGAGGGCATACTCTGTATGACTTGAAGCCTTTTAAAATATATTAACATTTGAGGGAGGGGTAAAAACCTACCTAATAGGTACAATGAACACTATTTGGGTGATGGCCACACTAATAGCCCTAATATAAGCATTATAAAAGCTATCCATGTAACAAAAGCATTTGTACCCCCATAATATTTGGAAATTTAAAAAAAAATTAACATTTGTTTTAGAGCCCAGAATATAGTTTATTTTGATAAATGTTTCATTAATACTTGAGAATAAGGTGTATTCTGCTGTGTTGCATGGAGTGCTTCTTCAATGTGTTCTTTCAACTCAGACCAGATTGGTTGATAGTTCAAGTCTATTATATCCTTGCTGATTTTCTATCTACTTGTTCTATCATTTTTTGAGAGAGAGTATTGAAATCTCCAACTATAACTGTGAATGTCTATTTCTCCATAAAATTCTCTCTTTTTGTTTTATGTATCTTGTTATTAGGGACATAAATGCTTAAAATTATGTTGTCTTGATTAACAAGCCCCTTTATCATTATAAAACAACCTCTATATGTAGTAATGCTCTTTGCTCTGTAATCTATTTACTTTGATATTAATAAAACCATTCCCGTTTTCTTTTTGGTAGTGTTAAGCATGGTATATCTTTTTCCATCCTCTTACATTAACTGTTTTGTGTCTTTTTTTTTCTTTTTTTGTGATAGGGTCTCACTCTGTTGCCCAGGCTAGAGTGCAATGGCATCATCATAGCTCACTGCAACCTCAAACTCCTGCCTCAGCCTCCTGAATAGCTGGGACTACAGGCATATGTCACCATCCCCAGCTGATTTTTTTTATCTTTTGTAGAGATAAGATCCCACTATGTTGTCCAGGCTGGTCTCAAACTCCTGGCCTCAATTGATCCTCCCACCTTAGGCTACCAAAATGCTAGGATTATGGGCATGAGCCACTGTGCCTAACCCGCCTATGTATTTAAAGTGTGCTTCTTATACACAGCATATAGTTGGATGTTGCTTTTTTATTAGATCTCATAATCTCTACCTTTTAATTGGGGTGCTTAAACCATTTACATTTAATGTAATTATTTATATGGTAGGCTTAAGACTGTCATCTAGACATTTATTTTCTTGACATTTACATCTCATCCATTTTTTGTCCTTTTTTACTTTTTTTTAAAAAAGATTTTCCAGTATCTATTTTATGTATTTATTTTTATTTCAGAATATTATGGGGGTACAAACATTTTGGTTACATATAATGCCTTTGCTTCACCCAACCCAAGGCTACAAACTTGCCCTTCCCCCAATGTGCTCCACATCCATTAGTTTTGAGTCCACCCACCCCCACGACACCCCTCCCACCTAACTAGCACCCAATACATATTACTTCCACCTTAGTGAGCACCTTAGTGTTGATCGGTCAGTACCATTTTGATGGCGAGTACATGTGGTGCTTTTACTCTTTTTAAGCCTTTGTTTGGACTGAGAATTTTTTTGATCCCATTTCTCTCTTCTGTTGGTTTTATAGCTAATATTCTTTGTTTTGCTATTTCAGTGGTTGCTTTACAGTTTACTGTTTACATCCCTTGCTAGAAACATAATCTTTGTAAGGGAGGGAACTGATGTCTGTTTTCATTTCTGCTATATACCTTGTATTTAGAACAGTATCTGGCACACAGAAGTCACTCAATAAATATTTGATCAATAAATGGACAAATAAAGCCAAATTATAAGTTATTATATGAATACGAAGTATAAAGTTAGAAACCATCAAAAAAAGAGCATATTAAAGCTCATCCACTTCAACATCCAGTTGGATCTGATCATTGAAAACAGAACACAAAAACTCTAGACAGTATATGGCAATGTACACACACAAAGATAAATAAAATTTACAGGTTCTGTATAAAAATATTTGACAGCAATAAAAATGAACTAGATACTGGACAGCATTAGTGTCAATAATATAGCCATATTCAGCCTATCTCCAAATCATAAAAGGAACAAAGTAATCAAGTAAAATAAAATCAGCTAAATTCAAATTAGGCTTAATATTGAAAAAAGTATAAAAAGGGAATAGTTATAAGAACATAAATAAATATCCCCTGTACCATTTTAATGATTTAAAAAAAAACTGAAATAGTAACTATAATTATATTTACAACAGCCACTTCATAAGACTCTAAAATGAATAATAGGCCATCTCAAACATAGTGCTGCACTCACTTCTTGCTCTCGGACTGAGTTTAAAGTAATATATTGAGTTATAATTATGTCTAGAGATAGTAAGGCTATCTGTTAGAGCTAGAATGCTCTATTAAAACCTCACAAATCCTCTGAGTTTTATAGGCCTAATAGAACCATTTTCTCCTTGTAGGTAGGATAGGTTTCATGCTGAATCTTAGGACTATTAGAAATGTGTAATTCACGGCCGGGCACGGTGGCTCACGCCTGTAATCCTAGCACTCTGGGAGGCCGAGGCCGGCAGATTGCTTGAGGTCAGGAGTTCGAAACCAGCCTGAGCAAGAGCAAGACCCCGTCTCTACTATAAATAGAAAGAAATTAATTGGCCAACTAATATATATAGAAAAAATTAGCCGGACATGGTGGTGCACGCCTGTAGTCCCAGCTACTCAGGAGGCTGAGGCAAGAGGATTACTTGAACCCAGGAGTTTGAGGTTGCTGTGAGCTAGGCTGATGCCACAGCACTCACTCTAGCCTGGGCAACAAAGCGAGACTCTGTCTCAAAAAAAAAAAAAAAAAAGGAAATGTGTAATTCTGACAATCTGACAATTATAAAGATCTGGAATCAACCCAAGTGCACATCAATTCATGAGTGGATTAACAAAATGTGATATATGTATACTGCGAAGTACTACTCAGCCATAAAAAAGGATGAATTAAATGCCTGTTGCAGCTATACGGAAGGAACTAGAGACCATTATCCTAAGCAAAGTATCTCAAGAGTGGAAAAACAAATACCACATATACTCTCTAATAAACTGGAACTAACTAATAGGCAGACAAATGCACAGACACAAGTAAAAATCATTGGAAATCAAATGGGGGGGGGGCAAAAACCCACCTAACAGGTACAACGAACACTATTCAGGTGATGGGCACATTTATAGCCCTGACTCAAGCCATGTAACAAAACATTTGTACCCTCTTAATATTTTGAAATTTTTAAAAAAGGCAAAAAAAAAGCAAAGAAATATGTAATTCTGAAAAATCACTACAGTATGTAAAAGAAATGTATTAAAATATATCTAAACAAAGAATTAAATGCAACCCAGGACAGAATCTGTATAAACAAAACAGAGCACTATAGGTTCATCAAAGATTATTGGGCAAAAATCTACAATAAATCAAACTAAAAACCTTTCTATTACTTTTGACCTGACTATAACTAACTTCAAGATCAGATATTACCTGAGAGATTTCCTGTTGATATATTGTAAAATGTTCCTTGCTGATCTGTGGGAGGTAGAATGAAGGTATGACTTCAGTGTCCACAAAGTCCAGTCCCCATGTTTTTGTGAAGAAGTCAGATTCTCTTTTTGCTAATCTAGGATCATTTAATGCTGCTGGGAGATTTACTTTGGAATGATATATAGTCCATCTATGTTGATCTGTAACTAGAGATGGGGCAACACATAAACTATTTGAATCACCTGCAAAAAGTAAACAAGAGAACTTTGAAAGTACATCCTAGAAAACTAAAAATGCTTAGATTCTAAAAACACAAACTAAACTATCTCTTCCATGGTAAATGATTTAAAAAAAAGCAATATGATTAAAATAACCTTCAGCTTTAGCATCGATTGCCAAGGGTATGAAAACAAGATAAAGGATATGCAAAATTTGAAGAGTTATAGCTGCAGGGTGGAGTGAAAGGTACTGAAAATCAGTCTTTCGTTAATTCTTTTCCTTAATGTACAATTTCTCTATCATTTTTCTCAACATCAAATCTCTGCTACCCTCCATAATATATTTTCTATCCTTTAATATCAGTTTAGAGCTAGGCCTTTTTTCTGTTGAATTATGGTAGGCACTGCTGGTTAAAATGTACTTTAACTTATAATAAGGTGACATAAATTTTGTTATGGCATTAACTATAGAGGAAAGAAAAACATATAGTTGATTCTCATTATTCACAGTAGTTTTATTCTATAAAGTCACCTTGAACACTTCATTAGCAAATATTGAAACACTGCTCCTAAGAAATAAAACATTAGGTTCCTGGGAGCCTCTGGTCACAACAGTTTCATCAACTGATCAATATATAACCTTGTTTTGTGTGTGTTTCTGTTTAAAGACATCTTATTCAGTAAATACCCATGATTCCTTAAAATTAAACTCAAGGCTAACAGCACTATAGCTCATGTCTGAATGAAGCTTATATAACACATGTATTTCCTCTATAAAGCACATCACAGCCTCCCTGCACTTACGAACATTAGACAGCACTTCAGCCTTATGGTTAGGGGCCATTTTAATCAGCAAAATCACCAACATAAAGCACAAAATATGGAGTATTAAACAGACCACAAAAAGAAAACTTGTTTATAGTATGAGAGCCGAAACAAGAAGGCAGAGCTTTGCCTTATTCAACCCCAGCTGGGAACACGTGTGTCAGGTAATTCAAACTTTTCACTGCTCTGTACAAGTCTGCAAATGACTACAGAGATGCCACAAGTATTGATTTGGGGGTTACATATAAATTTTAATGAATATGGGAATTGCAAATATGGAATCTATAAATAATGAGGACTGATTGTACTATCTCTTAATTAAGCAGCTTTCAATCTGTACCTTCAACACTTTCTCAGTTTATATAAGTAATGTATGAAATGTATGAAAAGAACTATATTCCAATTTCCCAATAATTTCCAAATCATTTATGTCTCTTTATTTTAACATTGTAAAATTTACTCTTCTAAGGTAAATATATGAAACTTGACTATTCATTTAAAGGTAATACAAATCATCAGTAAAACTCTAAAAAAAAAAAAGAAAAAAAAATTTACCTGTGGGTTCCTTGGGACACACATCTGGCAGTGACTGCACAGGTCGAATGTGTTTTGTTGGATCTACCTCTTTTTTAAAGAAAACATCACTGCTGCTTCCTTGAGGCACTGGTGAAGAACTGTGGCTTGAAGCCATTGCATAAAATCACCACTCAACTGAAAATGAGTAAGAAACAAATAATAAAGACACAAATCAAAATTGATCTTTATTATGCATTTCACAAATTCTTCCCAAAAAATAAACCAAGCATTTTTCAAAATCCCTCAAAGTATAAGTAGGCAATTCGAATATTTGTTAATTGAGAAAGTTGATCAAAATATTTAGTTAGCTAAGAAAGTTATTAGTCCTTGTTTTAAAAAAACTCCCCATACTGAAACATCCTTAGTCTTTTATCCAAAGTACAAAAGACACCAATGTTGCAGCCAATATATATTTAAGATGAAAACATTCCATTCATTCAACGAGTATATAGTAATTATGCATTACAGCAAAATGGATAAGTACATGGGTTTTGAAGTCAGCCTGCCTGGGTTCATATCTCACCTTCACTCACTAGCAGTATAACCATGAGGAAATTGACTTAACCTTTGTGTACCTTTTCTCATCAGTAGAACAGAGATGAAAAGAGACATAAACATCTTATATGAATTATGCAAATGGGTATTTATAAAGCATTGAAAATAATTCCCGCCTCGAAGTTAGTGTTCACAGATGTTAGATATTATCATCTTAATTATTATCATGTGACTGCCATGTAGTAATATGATTATAAAATCATTAATAATTTAATTATTTTAAAAAGAAGTATCATTATTCAAGGAGCTTACAACTGCATTAAGTAATCAAAACAAATGTATGTAAGCAAAACACAAGTTAATCTATGTCTACAGTTTTTAGTAAATGCTAAAAGAATTTGTGGGGCAAGACAATTAACATAGGTTATAGCGTCAGGTAAGACTTTATAAATGAAGCTATATTGAAACTGGATATTGAAGAACATATATTCTTCTATTACTGAAATGTTTAGAGATCACCTAGTCTAAGTGCTGTCATAACAGAGGTAAGTATAGCAAGGCCCAGAAAGATTATGTGGTTTAACAAGTTTAAAAAAAAAACAAGTTAGGAAACCTGGTGACTAGAAAAATAAGAGTAGGAAATAAGGAACAGAGATATAAGGCAGGGACCTGTGATAAATAGTTCATCCACTCTAACTTCCCTCTGGTTTGCTGGAAAGCTAAATTTCCCAGACTTCCTTGCATATCTATCTCAGTACTTTCAATGCAAAGGAAACATAACCAATTACACCATTCTCTGAAACCATAAGATAAGAAATAAGCTGCTAAGAAAATACACAAAGATAAGTAAGTTCCTCAAGATCCTTAAACAGAAAGCATACAATAGCATGAATAAAGTTTAGAAACACAGAATAATGAATCATAAGACTATGGAACTGACTATAGTGGAAACTGACCTGGCTACAGTGAAATGCTTGCATTGGGAAGTACTGACAAATAAGTTGTCTTTACACTTACACATACACAAGCACAGACATACACATACAGAGTACAACAAGATTGCAGTTAGTTCTCTAAGCAATAAAGAACCATCATTTGGAGTCAAGAGAGTTCTGTAATGAAAATGATATTTGGGACAATTAATTAGGGCCTTTATTTGAAAGGCATCACTGGCCTGTTGCATTTACATCCATACACATTAAGTGTATTATTGTTTCTGCATGAAAGTTTATACATATTCAAGACAGAACAAATATCTAAAGGACAGGAAATATTATATAACAGAATCCTATATACTAAATCTTTGGTGAAGGCAATTCTAAATTTAAGATTGACTCTGTTAACAATTTTATTAATTTCCTCAAATAAGATGGCTAAAATAAACACATTTTGAAACTTAAAGTGGTAGGCCACACATGGGAAAAATGTATTTGTGTGGAACATCTATTGCTTAATATTAGATATTCATTCCAACAATAGTACACTGCTATCTTAATTTATTCTATTTACCTTCATGTTGTTTTTACAGGAAAAAAAAAGAAATCCTAAGTGCCATCTTAAGAACCTAGAAACACTTATGGATATGGGGAATTGCGGAAAAATACTGCTAGACTCCCTTATTTCTATACCTGGGGGGAAAACACACTGTTTATTCCTCAAAAATTCGGAATTGGGAAATATATGTACATTCTGTTTTTTCATACACCATTCCTAATTCTTTTAAGAAGAGGGAAAAATCTCTAGCTATAAAGGGATTACAAAAAACTAGGAGACTCCGTAAATCTCAATTTCAAACCATTTGACATTCCATTTCCTTCACCATACATTTTTTAATTTTTTTTTTTCAGAGATGGAGTCTTGCTTTATCATCCAAGATGTGCAAGGGACACAATCATAGCTCGCTGCAGCCTCAAACTCCTGGACTCAAGAGATCCTCCCAAAGTGCTAGGATTACAGGCATGAGCCCATGTGCTCGGCCTAGACTTTGAATTTCTTGATGTTTCTGTTTTCCTATGTATTCTATGTGCCTACCCCAGTCACACAGATACTATAATAAAGATTTTATAGATTAAAAAAATAAGTGGTGTATAGAACATACCCAAAGAGAGAGAGAAAGGAATTAGTTAGACAGCAACCAATAATCCTAAGTACTTAAGAACATGGATCTGGGCTGATAAGGAAAGGAAGAAACAGACTCAATCATTCCAAAAGAAAGGATTTGCAAAGATGAGTAAATAACGAAGATTTGATTTTCTTTCTTATAGCTCAAAATATCTTTTCAAGTTAAAAGCTTAGTTAAAAATGTCATGTGAAAGGGCCTAGATATAATTCCTCCCATCCCAGCAAACAAAGAGCACACCAAGTGCCCAGACCTTTGTTTCTTGGACCATTTCCAATGAAAAGAAATCAGGGCTGTTTGAAGAACTATCTAACTCCAGACCTGGAGCACAAAAAGAACAAGTCCACCCTGAGAATTCTTGTGTAAGAAAGCAAGGATACGCTCAAAGACCAGTAGGGTCTGTTAAAAGGACAAAGGACCAAGTTAAAGGGGCTCCCACTGGCCACATTTGGCACAATTTGAGCATTTTTTTTAAAGTAAAGGAGTATAACACTGAATAAGTAAAAATTAATGAATCCTGAGTGACATTTAAGGTAGCAAATGAGATGAGGAAAAGGGATAGGAAAAGAAAATGTCTTCTTTACCGAAGAATGCCAATAATAAAATGTAGAAGAAATGACAGAATTAGAAAATCACCATTTTGCAACTCCCAACATAAAAACTAATTCAGGCAAAAATCACCAATATATGCCAAAGCCATTAGGTGAAAGGTTGTTAACAACAGAAAATTCTCATGCGCCAGAGTATTACCCCAATGATTACTTAGCAATGCAAAGGGAAAACCTATCTTCGAAATAGAGAGATCTGGCTGTCACCACCTTAAATAAGTCCTCAAACTTAACATCACTGAGAATAGCAGGACAACTTGATATTATGTAATTCATGAAATGACAGAATATCATTATCTATGAAATATTTTCACCAAAAATGTCTAAGCCAATCCAATCAAGCTTCTAGACCAGGGGTTAAGCTTTATTGTCCTGTGGATTCCTTTGACAGTCTAGTAAAGCCTACAGATTCCTTTCCAGAATAATGTTTTTAAATGCAAAAAAAAAAAAAAAAAAAATGCATATACAAGATTGCAACAGATGCTGAAATACAGCTACCAAAATACTTTTCCAACTTTAATATAATATTTTTGCTTATTAATAATATGAATCTGATAACTACCTTAATTTCTAAGCAATAAATGAGCATAAGTGGTATTTTGAGATACCTGCGTAAAATGAAAACACCTGAAATTTCTATTGGTGACAAAGTTACAGGTACTGTAACTGTATTGTACATGCTATGCCCATTAAGAGTTTCCTATATTTATAATCAAAGGAAATGCTGAAATCCAGATAGGACAGGGCTTATCAACCTTGACACCAGTGACATTTTGAACTGGATAATTCTTTGCTGGTGGGGCTCTCTTGTACACTGTAGGATCTTTAGCTACATCCCTGGCCTTTACTTAATAGCCAGTAGCATCCTCCTACCCACCCAACTGTGACATCTGAAAATGTCTACAGCCATAGCCAAATGTCCAAGGGTTGGGGAAGGAGAGGAAAAAATCACCCCACTTGAGACCCACTGAGTTAGAGATAAATTAAAATAAAGATACAATTTTTTTCCCCACCCAAAATTCACAGACTCTGAATTCTATCCACAGATCGTATGGAGTCTGTGAACCCAAGCTTTAGTACCCCTGCTCTAGACCCCTCTTCCCATTTTACAGGAAAAAGAGAGGAATAAAATAGTAAGGTTTAAACTACAACATGGAGAAACAATCAGACAAATTAAGAATGTGAAATATTCTAGGAGAAAATTGGCCTGGACTCTTAGTCATTTTAAAAACATGGGGAACTATTCTAGATTAAAATACATAAAGAGGCAACAGCTAAAGGCAATATGTGAGCTTTGACAGGATCCTGGTTCAAAAAGAAAATATTGACTTTCATACATTCCTGGGACAATTGGGAAATTTTGAATATGGACTGGATGATAGATGATATTTTGATATTATTAATTTTCTTAATGCTATTGAGCTTATAGGAAAATGTCCTTATACTCAGCACAAGAATAACAAAGTATTTAAGAGTGAAGTATAATGTCATGTACAACTTACTTTCAAATGATTCAGCAAGAAAATATACATAAAGCAAATATGGGAAAATGTTTACAACACTTTAAGTGAAATAGAGTATTTCATGTTCTTTTGTTTTTCTGCATGTTCTAAAATTTTCAAAATAAAAATTCTGGGGAAAAAAACTTTACATATTTGTGAAACATTAAATAAATATTGCAAAATACAAGTGAGGAAAGGAAAAACATTCAATTTGTAACTATTATTTAATCTACCTCAAGATGGCATTATTGTACAACTTCAAATAGGGGGGAAACTATCTATAGATCACATTCAAATTTTTATGCTGCAGAAGAATACTATATATAGAATCTGGAATTCCTTGAAGTCTAAATGAGAAGACATCTGAGACAGAGAAACAGTTGTCATAGGCATTACACTGATATAGAAAAATGTTTTCCCTTACTTCTACACTGTAATAGTAACTGCTTATAAAGAACATTGATATTACAATATCGTTTATAGTCAACTCTGAATTATCCATGAGATTGCCTATTACAGGTAAGATAATAGCAAGTCTTTTTTTTTTTTTTTTTTTTTTGGCCTACTATTTCAATCTATACAAAACATTTTACCAGAGTGGTTAATATATAGATATATATTAACTAATCATTCCCTCCTCCTATTTATCAAAAGTGAAACCTTATTTTATAAAATCTAAACTTACCTGACCTCTATCGTGCTTCTATCATACTGCGATCTTCTAACTGGTCTCTCTGCTACCAGTCTACATTATTCTGCACATTGCTTTAGGATTAATCTTCTGGAAAGTTTTCATCCCATCATACTTCTTTAATGAGTATTCAGTATTTCCCAAACAAATCCCAAGCTTCATAAGCTGGTCCTCAAGGCTTTTCACAATCTCATACTTATCTTTGTTTTAGCCTTATTATCTATTACCTGTGGATAACCTCTATTCCACAGAGGCTGGCCTAATTGTCTAATTTATCATGCTATCCAGGCTTGGGTCTTTGTCAAGGCTATACCCTTCCTGGAATATTCATACCATCTTTCTACCTATCTAATGCCTCTTCTCCCTTCAAAGGTCATTTTAAGTTTCATTTCTAGATTAAATATTCTAAGAAAACAAATATATACACATTTGAAAATATGAATAAAAATAATCCTAGCATTATTTTTAAGAGTAAAAAGTTGAAACAACCAAACTCTATATAAGAAGGAATTTGTTGCACCTAAGTGGACACATAGGTACTACAGTAATAGGGTATTGGGCGGGAGGGGGGGAGGGGGGCAGGTATATACATACATAATGAGTGAGATGTGCACTATCTGGGGGATGGTCATGCTGGAAACTCAGACTTGTGGGGGGAGCGGGGAAAGGGCATTTATTGAAACCTTAAAATCTGTACCCCCATAATATGCCAAAATAAAAAAAAAAAGAAGGAATTTGTTAATAACCTATAGTACAACCAAACAATGAAGTACACTGTCATGAAAAATAGGACTGCAGACCTCACACTTATTAGGATAGCCACTATCAACAAAACAAAACAAAACAAAACAAAACAAAAAACAAGTGTTGGTGAGGACATAGGGAAATTGGAACCTTTGTGCACTGTTGGTGAAATGTAAAATAGTATAGATACCATGGAAAAAAAAATTATAGCAGTTCCTAAAAAAATTAAAAATAGAATTACCATATGACCCAGCAATTCCACTTCTGGGTATATACCCAAAAGTATAGAAAGCAAGGTCTCAAGAAGGTATTTGTACATCCATGTTCATAGCAACATTATTCACAATAACCAACAGACGGAGGCAACCCAAGTGTCCAATGACGAATGCATGAATAAATAAAATGTGGTATGTACATACAATGGAATGTTATTAAGCTTTTAAAAGGAAAGCAATTCTGATACATGCTACAACATGGATGAACCCTGAGGAAATTATGCTAAGTGAAATAAGCCAGTCACAAAAAGACAAATATCATATGATTACCCTTATATGAGGTACCTAAAGTTATCAAATTCAGAGACAGAAAATAGAATGATGGTTGCCAGGGGCAGGGAGGAGTACAAATAGGAAGTTGTTGCTTAATAAGTATGGAGTTTCAGTTTTGCAAGATGAAAAGTTTTGGAGCTTTGTGCACAACAACATGAGTAAGTTTAATACTACTGGAAAAGGAACTTAAAAATAGTTAAGATGGTAAATTTTATGCTATGTATATTTTACCCAATTAAAAATTAATAGGCTTATAGAATATTTAATGACATAAAAATGTTTACCTTATACTGTTAAGTGGAAACAGTTTTCAAAACAATACATACAGTATGATCCCAATTTCCTAACTTAAAATAAGCATATATATTTGCAAAAAAGATTACAGTTACATGTATCACAATATTAATAATGGTTATCTCCAAATGACAGAATAACAAGACATTTTCATTTCATTTACCTGTAATTTTTGTACTGCTTTTTTCAGTTTTCCAAATGTTCTCCTACAAAAATGAATTACTTTGTTAATCAGGAGCAATATACGGTCCTTCCTCAGTGTCCACCAGGGAGTTGATTCTAGGACCTCCCTCAGATACCAAAAACTGCAGATGCTCAAGTTCCTCATCTAAAACAGTATGGTATTTGTATATAATGTACACATATCCTCCCATGTACTTTAAATCATCTCTAGATTATTTATAATACCTAATACAATGTAAATGCTAAATAAACCACGGTTATACTGTATTATTTTGGAAATAATGACAAGGAAAAAAGCTTGTACATGTTCAGTTAGAGATGCATTTTTTAAAATATTTTTGATCCATGGTTTATTGAACCCATGGATACAGAAGGCCAATTGTATATTAAGTGCTATTATTTTTTTTAATTTTAAAATATTAAAGGGGTACACATGTTATTTTAATAGGTTACATGGAACACTTTTATAATGCTTGAGTCCCAGATAAAGGTGTGCCTGTCACCCAAATGGTGGGCATAGTACTTGTTAGGTAGGTGTTCACTCCACCCCTCTACTCTCCTCCCCCCGGTTGATTTCCACTGAGTTTTACTTCCCTCTGTGCACATATGTGCTCATCGGTTAGTTCCAATTTAATAGTGAGTACACGTAGTGTTTGTTTTTCCATTCTTGAGACACTTTACTTAGGAGAATGGTCTCTAGTTCCATCCAAATTGTTGCAAAAGGTATTACTTTATCTTTTCTTATGTCTGAGTAAGCCAATTTTACAATCTTTTAATTGGTATATTTAGACCATTTATATTTAATTATTGGTATATTATATTAAAACTTAATATCTTGACTGGCATTTTTATTTTTTTATTATTTTTTTAATTTCAGAATATTATGGGGGTACAAATGTTTTGGTTACATGGATTGCTTTTATACAGTTTCAGTCAAAGTTAAAAGTGTGCCTATCACCCAGATAGTATACACTGTACATGTTAGGTATGATATCACTCATTCCCTCCTTCCCCCTCCAACATGCATTATTTCCATTGAGTTTTACTTCCATCTGTGTATATGACTTCTCATTGGTTAGTTCCAATTTAATAGTGAGTACATGTGGTGTTTGTTTTTTCATTCTTTGATATTTCACTTAGGAGAATAGTCTCCAGTTCCATTTAGATTGTGGCAAATGGTATTAACTCATTTTTTATGACTGAGTAATACTCCATAGTATACATATAGCACATTTTATTAATCCACTAATGAATTAATGGGCACTTGGTTTGATTCCACATCTTTGCGATTGTGAATTGTGCTGCAATGAACAATCTAGTTCAAGTGTCTTTTTGATAAAATGTTTTTTTTTTCCTTTGGGTAAATACTCAGTAGTGGGATCACTGGATCAAATGGTAGGTCTACTTTTAGTTCTTTGAGGAATTTCCATACTATTTTCCACTGAGGCTGCACTAGTTTGCAGTCCCACCAACAGTATATAAGTGTTCCTATCCACATCCATGTCACCATCTATTGTTTTGAGACTTTTTGATAACTATAAAAGTTCAGCTTCAGCTTTATACCCACCTCCACCATGAATCTTTTCTAATCACTATAACTGACAAAGCTAGCCTTCCTTTGAACTTGAAGTGCTTGTCTACATCAGCAGTCTACAAATGTTTTTATTATCTACCCCAACAGCTTAAAAGTATTTAAGCAAACACATTTATAAATTATATAGGGTACCACTGTATTAATATATTATATGCAATATAAAACTGTACTAAATGAAAAGTTTTAAAAGATGAGCTAGAGGAAAGACTTTTAATAATCTTGATTTTATTAATTAATGGTACCAAAAAAAAAAACAAACCCCTTTTTACTCTCACTAGTTTTAACAGATAACAATGTGACTCACTATAACTCATAATTAAAAATCTTAATTCAATACTTTATGAAATGGCAATTCAAAGATCTGGTTCTAGGTTCAATTTATTTTAATACCTGGCTCTAATGCCTATTGTAGAAAGATAATCTCACAAGTATATGTGGAAAGAAACATCACTGATTATACTTTCTCAACTCACTGTCTGGAGGTTTTTAAAGTAGATTAAATAGTTTCATTTCTGAGTTTTTAAAGAGTTCATCATTTTCAGCAATAAAAATCACATAAAAGATGGACTATTTCCAAATATCCATTTTCAAAATACATTCACCATAGCATGAATGTCTCTAGAAAATCAACTATTTTCTAACTCATTGTTTAAAATAAAAACAAAAGGAAAAAGTACCCTGAAGGAATAAATTGTGTTTTTTTAAACTGTTTGATTAAATATTGTCAGTCGCATGCCATCTCTCCAAAGATCATGAAATTTGAACCATTTTTTTCTTGTTAAAAATACAACCAACCACATAGCTTGACAACTCTTTTATGTACTTTTACATGTGGCTATTCAAAAGCTTGTTCTAGGAGTAGGAGGAGAACCCAGCTCTGCACTTTGTTCTTTACTTGTGCTTCCATTATTAATTACCTTTCATCCTAGGTTTCTCTACAGTAATCATTTTAGGTTAACTGGACATTTTGCAAGAGTTGGTTTAGTTAAAACTAGATAACACAATCTATAAACCCATTTAACCACCCACGTAAACTATATTATATTACAAGGATGAACTAAGTGAAAGATACATACCACTGCTAATCCCTTTATACTTGCTCACTTACATGAAATGTGACCACCTGACACATGGACAGACTGAAGATGCTGGTATCAATTCTTTTAACAAACATGAGTAAATGTTAATTTCTTTTTTCTTTAAATAAATAAGTATTTCTAAACTGGGTGGTACCTTACAAAGGACTCTGGACTTTATCTACTGTGAGTCATTATAGACTTCAAGACTTTTGAGAGAGTATTAGTAAGAGAGGAGAGCCAAGTACAGAACCTAAGAAGAATCCAACATTTCTGAAGAAAGAAATGAAAGAAAGATATAAAGAAAAGTTTGTGATAAAGAAAGAACATCCAAGATGGTAGGAGAAAAGGAGAAAAAAAGAAGAGAAATCAGTCCATAATTTGCAAATAAAATAACAAGGGAAAAAGCCTTCAGATTTGGCAATGAGGAAGTCACCAGTTATATTGGAAGGAATGTCAACTCCAGTGGGATGGGGGCGGTTGGTGGCGGGAGCCAGACTGCAGAGGTTGGGATAGAAAAGAAAGTGAGAAAATTTAAAACCAGTGTTTGGCTATTGTTTCAAGAAACTAAACTACGAGATTACAAAACAGAATATATAGTACAATCTTATTTTGAGATAAAAACTTTTTATAGCTATATATAATGTATGGAAGAGTTTACAATAAAATGTTAACAGTGTCTATCTCTGCCTTGTGGTCTTCCTGAGCATCGTTTCTAAGCACATCTTTCCCCTCCACTCCCCCTATCCAACATGCACACCCACTCCCCTTATTCTCTACCACTAGCATTATAGTTTGTGGTCTTCATAGCACTTCTTTAAATTATAAGTGATTACTTACCTGCTTGTTGCCTGTCTTTCTCACTATATTGTAAATTTATATTTGTTTCATTCACCTTTGTATACCATATCCAGTACAGAGTCTAAGCATTCAGTAAACTGCATGAACGTTCAATGAATGAATGACAAATGAATACCATGGAAAAAGACGTAAGGACACACAAGCCACTAGCAATATCTCAATAGGTTTATACACATTATAAATAATCTAAAAACCTAAGTCCAAAATATATTTTCTTGTTTGTATAACATTACTTGACTTCCTGAAATTTGATTCTAGATCTCTACCTTTCTTGTAACACAATATAACATACTGGTAAGAGTAATGGCCATATAGTGAATTAGATGTCTGTCATTTATCAGTTGTGTGATCTTTGACAACTTTTATACCTTCCTAAGTCTGTTTCCTCATTTGTAAAATGGAACAGCAACAATATCTCCCTCATGGGAATGTTGTAAGATTTAAATGAAATAACTCACATGTAAGCTCATGGCACAATACTTGGTACATCCTAGAAATTCAATAAATAATTACAACTATGACTATTATTATAAACATCTTACTTTTAAAATGGTCAGTAAGCATTAACATTTGGAATGTCCCATACAAAATTTTAAAATAAATGTAAACTTTAAGATCTTGAGCCTCTTCCTTTGATGTCCTTCTCTTTGCTTGAGCACTCCTAGTTCTGCAGGCAGGAGGGGAAAGGTGAGAGGGTGAGAGGAGAAAGGAGGCAGCAAACCAATATGGGCAGATATAATTTACTATCAGAAAAGTAGCCAAAGCATAGAAAAGTGATCCTCATTGCCATGGCAGTAAAGGGGGGGAAAATATGGGAAGCAAGAAGACATGGTGGCCTAGAAGAGAAGCAATTTTGATGACAAAACTATGCTTGGTGAGAAGAGGATGAGAAGGTGGTAGGGAAAGGGTTGGAAATAATGCTATGGAAGATATCTGAGTAAAGGTCAAAGTTGAATTCATGGAAGTAGAGAAGATCAGATAAAAATTGCAATCTGAGTTGGACAGGACTTCAAAAAGATATCTGTGCTCAACTTTCTACCTAATATATGAATCCTTCCTAGAAGGAGACTTTCTGCCACCACTTGAAAGCTTCAATAATAAAGAATTAACTACTTCAAAAGCAGATTACTACTATAAAAACAACTATAACTGCTTTAGGAAAAAAATTCTTTCTTGTAGTGAGCAGAATCCTGCCTCCCTGAATTTTCTATCACTGCTCCTAATTCAATTACATTCTAGAAACAACAGAGTAGATAACTGCAGTCATAGGAACCAAAAGGGAGAAAGTACAGAAGGCGGCTAATAAAACCACTGAGCAAGTAGTGGGGTAAATACATTTAGATAGAAGGAAGAAAGCAATCAGAAATACCACCCTTACAGAAGCCAAGGGACAAATGTCAAGGAGGAAAGCCTGAGCAGTAAGTTATCACGAACATGCTGGGAAAAGGTCAAGGATGTTGCTTATTTGAGAAAGGATACTGGATTAGAACAGTTCCAGGACAAAAGGCAACAATATCAACATCTCTTTGGTGGTAAAAGAAAAAAGACTAAGGGTTGAGCAAGAATCTTTTAGGCAATGGACCTGAGCATATTTGTAGCAAAGGGCAAGAAACCAACCGAAGGGTGAGATTAAAGAGGAACAAGAAAAAGTGGTGGAGAAAGGAGATGGGCAGAGTTAAATACGCATAGGAATGGGGTGTTAAAGGGGAGGGGGAGCAAAGAGAGAAAGAAAGAGTATCAAGCCCAGGGACCATGAGAAACCTTAGGTTTATGCCACACCTAGAGGAAGACAGGACTTTGTCAGGCAACAGTGAGAAAATGAGCAAGCTGACCTAGAAAAGTTGCCTCACACCCTACTACTGTGCCCAAGCAAGTGGTGGTGCAGAAATCAGCTGGGACTTGAGCAAACCTGTATTGCCTCAGTCCCACCACTAGTACTGAAGGATCTCTGAAGTCCTAAATCAGGAGTGCAGTGAAAACATGTTATCAATGAAAGGAGGAGGATAGCAGGGAAGGAAGCAATAAAAAAGACAGTAAGAAGAAGGATTATATCATCATAATATTTGACTAAACATTAAATAGCTCATGATTGCTTGCTTTCATTCAGATTATTCTGTCTTCAAAATAGCCTGGTAAGAAAAACATCTCTGAATGAATCAGTGAATGAATGAATCAATGATCTCCAGTATATGGATGAAGAAACCAGTTCAAGAGTAACTTGATTTCATAACATTTAGCTAGTTAATTGTGAAGATGGGATTTGAACTCAAATTTTCTGATTCTAAATTCCACGCCTCCATCTCTGCACCAACAAAAAAACTAAGTTATTTCACTATTACCTTGCACTCATTTCAGGTGCCCAGTGCTTTCCTTTTCTTTTTTCTCCTCATCAACTACTAAACCAATAACATTTCCTCTAATAGCTAATTACAACTTATGTTCATCTTCTATTAAATGACAGAAATAACTAACATCTAATTGTGGTAAAACTGTGGTAAAGATTTTATGAGACTAAGACTACTAGAAAACTATTCCACAAGGAAAAAAGTAATATACATTTTCATCAGGGTAATAATGTATTAGGTCATTAAATATGAAATGCCCAATTCCAAATCAAAAGTATATCTCAAAGTAGATGCAGTACAATTAAGCAAAGTATGCACCGAAACTATTGACACAGTTTTGCCATCTTAACAGCAGTTTGTTTAAGCCAGCAGAGAAGCAGCCTGGAGAGTAAGCGGTGATGAAAAAATGAAAGGCATTTTCCACAGCTTGTTTAGAATTGAATATTTTTCCTTACAAGAAGTGATCCAAAGTCTAGAAAAAGTGGTAGTCAGTTGGTGCAAGGTCTGGTGAATATAGTGGATGACAGAGTTTCCAAGTCCAGCTGCTGTAGTTTGAGCAGTATTTGTGGTCAAGCAGTGTCTTGCAAGACGATTGGCCTGTCTCTATTGACCAATCTTGGCTGCTTAATCACAAGCACCCTCATTTCATCCAATTTGTTGCAGAAGATATCTGATATTCACCAGGTTTCATGAAGCTGTAATGGATAATACCAGTACTGGACCACCAAATAGACACCGTTAGCTTTTTGATGAATACTCAGTTTGGACTGTGTTTCAGTACTTCGTCTTTATTCAACCATTGCACCAAACACTTGTGATTGTCCAAAAGAATCCATTTTTCATCACACATAACAACATGGTGTAGAAATAGTGTGCCTTTATGTCATGACAGCAAAGAAAGGCAAGCTTTGAGATGATTTCTCTTCTGAAGCTCTTGTAATTCATGTGGTACCCATCTATTGACCTTCTTTACCCTGCAGATTTGTTTCAAATAGTCAGATATCCTTGGAATAGTAAGGTCAAAACTTCCTAATTCACACTTAGGTTGAGATGGATTCGCTTCCATTACAGCTTTCAGCTCATTATTATCCACGTAGGCCTGAGGTCACCCATGTGGCTCATTTTCAAGATTAAAATCACCAGAACAGAACTTCTCAAACCATCGACATACTGTGCATTCATTGGTCACATCCTCCCTAAACACTTTGTTGATATTTCAAGCTGTCTGCGTTGCATTGGTTCCACAATGGAACTCATATAAAACATAACATGAATTTCTGGCTTATCCACAAAAATTGCTCTAAAAAAATTTGAAAGATAATCACATGCCTAACCATGTGTTTGAAAGAATGAGGATGTACCTTCATAATAAAAATAAAACAAGTGTCAAAGTGAAATGTCAGAGATATCAACTGCTAAACTTAGTACTTAAAGAAACCAGACATTTTATATTCAATAACCTAATACTATATTTTTCTTAGCAAAGGAATAATTTTTTAGTTGCAATGTGTGATAAATATGCTACTATGGGCCATCATTTTAGCACTTTCAACAGGAAATGCATTCTGAATTCACATAATGGTCTTCATAAATGAACTTTATAACATGTCTATTTGTAATTTATAATTTGAGAAGATATGGATAAAGTGAGATTTTTTTTTCTTACAATGGAGCTGGACTAAGTTTTCTCATATAGTTTTGATACATTTTTGTACAATTTTGTGTTTAAATTTAATTTAAAAAATACTATTGCTTTTTTTAAAGCAAATAAAAAATAGCAAATTTGGAAGTACTGATTTATTAGGAAAAAAATTAAATAATCATACTGGAATGTCCTACCAAAGATCAATTTGACAGAAATCAGATTTTTTTTAATCATGGTAAAAATTCAGCCCAACACCTTTCTCTATCACTTTTTCTTATTCAACTTTAATCTCACCCTTCAGTTAGTTCCCTGCTGTTTGGGTACAAATACCTCAAATATCTCATATTCTAAGCAGTACTTTCCATAACATTTTTGGAATTTTAAGAGCCAATTTCTGATAAATGGTATAGTTAAGCTTCTTTCATATAGCCTAGACACAAATAACAATACACTTCTATACTATTTAAGATTTATCACTTAATAAAATCTAGTTTAATCATAATTTTTAAAGTACTTGAAAAATCTTAAATTGTATCTCACAATGATCTAAATAATGACACTAAAACTTAAACATGTTTTCAATAAATATTAACAAATTAAGGCTATCATATAAATAAGTAATTGTATACTCATCTTGAGCATTGAAGGAAGAATATCAAAGAAGCTAAAGGAACCCAGAAAATAAGAACAAAGTTATAAAAGTTATAAAGACCTAATCTGCTTTTTTGTTTACATCCCCATTTGACATTTATCAGACCTCGTGGCCCGCAGGAAATTCTGAATGCACACACAATGAAGCTGCTTATTTACTTTTGATTTAGTGACAACAAGGAATAATAAGAGATAATGTTGGCTAGAAGGATAAAAATTACAACTATTTGTAATATTAGTTTTCTTTTTTTTTTTTTTTTTTTGAGAAAGAGTCTCACTTTATTGCCCAGGCTAGAGTGAGTGCCGTGGCATCAGCCTAGCTCACAGCAACCTCAAACTCCTGGGCTCAAGCAATCCTGCTGCCTCAGCCTCCCAAGTAGCTGGGACTACAGGCATGTGCCACCATGCCCGGCTAATTTTTTTTTCTATATATATTAGTTGGCCAATTAATTTCCTTCTATTTATAGTAGAGATGGGGTCTTGCTCTTGCTCAGGCTGGTCTCGAACTCCTGAGCTCAAATGATCCGCCCACCTCGGCCTCCCAGAGAGCTAGGATTACAGGCTTGAGCCACCGCACCCGGCCTGTAATATTAGTTTTAAATATTTTAACTGGCTTATAAAACAAGTGATATTTCATGACATCATTATCAGGAACTAAAATCATAAATATCCTCATAAAATAATAACTAATTTTTAAGTCTAGATATTATTCAAAATAAAAGCAATATCTTATTTTTCCCAGTACTTATCAGAGACAATATTATAGCAGCCATTGAAATTAATTAAGGCCTGGAATATGAATGATAAAACTGTACTGAGATAAAATCTGTCGCTAGCATATAAATATTTCAATGAAAAGCAAAAATACCTTAAATGGTTTATTTTACTCCTTTCTGCCATTGATATGACTGTATTACTACTGAAATTTTTGTTAGTCAAAGTGAACCAGATTAGACACTGGTATTCTGTTCTTGACCGCTAGGCCAAAGATTAGTAAGTAAATCCTAAAATCACTCATTCAAAGTTATTAGAGAATAAATATGTCTTAAATATGAAAATTAGACACCTATTAAAATGCCTACCAAAAAGTAAATTTAAGATAAAATCTGTGTAATCTACTCTACTTTGAAAATAACTGCCAGAAGAAATCATATATTAATATATTCCTAAAAGGGACAAAAATAACACTTGGATTTATCCACTGTTTTGGGTTATCCCTGCCTTGTTTCTTTCTAGATTAGAAATAATCTAGTGTTAACAGTCTTTGCTAACAAAATATATTTTATTATATCTAGGTCCCTAATGGGCAGGGTGTTCAAATAATCTAAACAAGTACTCAATAATACTTAAGTAACAGTTAAGTAACAGAAAGATGATGCTTTCAAGGAATTTTCATTTTAGGAAAATAAAGCAAAATAGCTAAAAACTTGTATGTATTAAGTAAATGGTTCAAGAATGAAAATATGAAATGTTTAAGGAAAAACTAAATAACTATAAGGTTTAGGATTACTATAACCTCAAACTAACAATAAATTAATATTTTAATTAATCCTGCTTGGTATTACCTCTACACCCCTCTCCACTGGTTCGGTCTCTTAGCCTGCACCCCATTACTTCAACAGTCTCCCCTACATCTTCAATTATCTCTTCCCTCATCCATCTTCAATACTATCTGTCTTTGCTTTATTCCTGGCTACAGAACACTACCAGAGAAAACTGTAAAATGCTCTGATTGATTACAAATTTATGAGTTCCAATGTCAGATGAGCCCCTGATGCTGCTCAGTAATCCTTTCACTTATCTTCAAACACTTCTCTTTTCCATTCTCTACAGTATTTGTAACACTTTCATCACTCTCAAGTCCCCTAGCCTACCTCCATCAACTCTATGCTCAAAAAGTGTTAAAAAAAAAAACACCTCAGATATGACTTTTCCCCTTTATATTCAAATGTACCTAATTCTCATCTATACCAACCCCTAACTTTGAGAAAATATAAGGTGTCTAAGTCTTTTCCAAAGTTAATACCCCAATCACCTGTTCTTGGTATCACTTCTTTCTATTTCAACTGGGGCCTTGCTCTATTAATGAGTTCCTAACTCTCCTATCTTCAGTCTCTTTATCAGCCCATCTAAAAAAAAAAAGTTCAAGTACCAAATTAAATTTATGTCATTCCTGTCTCCTCAAGCTACTTCTTGCCTCTCCTTAGCAACCTGTCTTCCATCTTCACCGCTGACCTGGCTCTAGAAAGGTTAGGAATGACCTAAATTCAATGGTCTATATTCAGTCGTAATCTTACCTGACTCACTGCCCTGAAAAGTCAATGAAGGTAAAAATGTAGAAGTAATAAAAAAGTTGAAAAATCAACATATATAATCCTCCAATGTAATGGCTGATTCAAGCAAGGATCATTATGGATGCCAAAATCACTGGTTAAAAGGTTGCTAGGGAACAGGATATTTACAGAGCCATGAAGTGTTCCCCATCAATTACTTATTATTTAAATAGTAGAGAGATCTGTCAGTCCCACCTTTACCAAGTGATCAAGCTGCATTACTAAGAGGGGGACAGCCTGACATCATGTGCCTCCGACGTAATAGAGCAGTAGGTATATACATCATCTGAGTAACGGTCTCACCAGAAATGTCTGACCAGAATCTAATCATGAGGAAACAGACCAATTCAGAATGTAGAACATATTCTAGGACAAGTGGCCTCTACTTTTCAAATGATAAATCTAAAGAAGAGCAGGAGGTGATGGACTAGTTTAGATTGGGAGAGACTTAAAGAGACATACCAGCCAAATGTAATGTATGAACCTTGATTGAATTCTGTATTTGAGGAGAAATAAAGCCATGAAGATTTTGGAACAACTGGGAAAATTTAAGTATTGACTATATGTGGAATAATGTTACTGAGTAAATGCTTACATTCTTAGGTGTCATAATTGTATTGTGGTTGTACAAAATGTCCCTGTAATTGGGAGATACATGCTTAAGTATTTAGGGATGAAACATAATGATGTCTACAGCATGTTTTCAGGTTTGGCAAAAGGAAAGTAGGGGTATGTGGTGGGGTGTGGTTTTCACTCTACTATTCTTTCGACTTGTGAGTTTAGAAATCTTCAAAGATAAACAAATAAATAAAAGCCAATAAGGGCTTACCAAGAACTGAAGAATAGTTAGAAATAGATAGAAATGAACCAGACAGATGGAGGGGAGGAAGTAAGGGAGTGACAAGGAGAAAGATTCCAGGAATGGGAAACAGTATGTTCAAAAGTTTGGAGGGAAGAGAAAGCCTATTGCCAGAAACTACAAATAATTCAATATGCCTGAGAAAATTATATATTTAGGGGATGAGGAGAGTCACGGAGAGTCATTAAGAGGGATAAGTTGGAAAAAGAACTTAAAAATCTGTTAAAGGAATAAGGAATGTGGATTTTTAAAAAGTCAGAAATAATTTAAGCAGAGGAATGATACAATCAGATTTACTCATTAGAAAGATCACTGATTATAGCACAATGGATTGAAAAAGAGCAAAACTAGAAGAGACCAGATACAAAAATCTGCAATAATCTAGGTGGGAGATAACAGTAAACCTGAACTCAGATAATGGTAGAAAAGGTGGAGAAAACTAGATAGAATCCAGATCTTTCTCCAGTCCTAACCTCTTTTCACTGTCCCATACCCAAATTTATAACTGTCTACTGGGCATCTTCACCTACATGCTTCCTAGATACCTAAAATTCAATATATCCAAAACTTAACTCATAATCTGCCATCTTTATCCTCTTCCTGCACCTACCAAAAATTTATTCCTTCTCTAGCTCTGTTAATGGCATAGCCTCCTATGTAGTTTCCCAAACTAGGAATCCAAGAGCCAACTTTACTCCTTCGCCTTCTACATTATTCAACTTCAATACCAACTTGTACTGACCTATGGATTCTACCTTCAAATACTCCCCATTCCAATTACCATTCACATAGTTCAGGACTTTATTTGAAGAGTAGACTGTTGGGAGAGTCTCCTACCAAAATTACTCCCTTGGTCCTAATCTCACTCAGCTTCAGAATCATCTTTTCCACAATTTGGATCTGATTAGGTCACTCTCCTTAAGAATAACATTCATCAGCTGTCAGGCAGATGGGAGGGGGCAGGAGGGAATGGGTATATTCATACCTAATGGGTGCAGTGCGCACCATCTGGGGGATGGACACGCTTGAAGCTCTAATTGGGGTGGGGCAAAGGCAATATACGTAACCTAAACATCTGTACCCCCAAAATATGCTGAAATTAAAAAATCAAGTTTAAAAACTCTTCAACATAGAACTCTACACAATCTAGCCCCAAACTGTCCTTCAGGTTAAACAAATTGCGAAAAGGCATTTAAAACGACCAAGACATGACTATCTTGACATAATTATTATGCTTTGAAAATTTTACTTTATTCACTATATAGAAAAAAAAAACATAAAATATGATGTATCTCCACAATTTTCATACACAAACACCCACTCTTCAAACTTCCTACTAGTCAAAAAGCCATCTATTAGAATATAACATTCTCCAAATCTGAAGCATTTTTTGCCATGAAAATATTCCCCCTCCTTTTTCTAAAATTCAATTTTTAAAAGTTCATTATATTTAAAAAAAACCTACCAATACCACCACATGACTTATTCTGAATATTGTCTCCCACTATTCTACCTCAAGCCACCCCAGAAAAATTTTTCTTTATAGCTAAAGCTCTGTCCACCTCCACTCTTCATTTTACATGACTGTGAAAGAAAGGTGATCAGTTAATAAAATTGTAAAAAATTAGATTTTTCCCATTAACATATACTGTGGACTATTGGACATACATCAATAGAAAAATCAAAGTGATTCTTTTTGCATAAAAGGATGTTGAAACTGGTAGGAAAAGAAATAAATCTAAAAAGAGATGAGATTTTGCAAATGGGGAATAGATTTAAAACCTCTATTTCTTTAGTTAAATCTTCATATTTGAAGAGCAATTACCATTGGCAGAAAAACCCTTCAAATACAAAGGACAGTGTGCATACTAAATGAAGACAAAAGGAATTATTCCCAATAAGGGAATTAATCCAGGTAAGTGTAGTTTACTCTTGAAAAGACTAGAACTTTCTGTACAAGTCACTTCCCAAAAATTTAACTCTGAAATAAATGATATATTTTCATGTCTTCTGAAATAGAATATTTTGAAAACAGGGTGACCTCTTCTTGCTAACTAATTTCACCATTATAATGATCACTTATTATACTGTGTTGTAATAGCGATATTCTCAGGCTACTGAAGGAAATCAGTTTGTCCCTGTATTAAGGAACTTCAGATTACGGTGCTATACTACTTCTTTTACTAGTTATCAATACACATATTTTTAGTATTTCTCTCCTCCCTGGAAAGGCTGTCAGAAGTCACTGTTTTTCACCTTGCTATCTACATTCCTAACTTTGACAACCTCTATATCCCTTTCTTATTTGATTCTTCTGAAGCTAGTAATTTATACAGTATGTTATAATTGACATAGCATCTTAATACATATTACCTCACTTAATTATAATAACCTTGTGATACAGGAATTATCACCATCTGTATTTTATAGATGAGAAAACTGAGGCTCAGAAAGATTGAGGAATTTACCTATAAGGTTATAAGGATAATAAAAAGCAAAAATGATCTCAACTGTCAATCATCTTCTTTCATCACTAAATTAAGCTGTTAAAAACATTAAATAAGAGACAAAACTGGGGCCTATGGGGAGAAAAAGGAAGATTTTCATGTGTAAGCTTTGAATTTTTCTGGACATTCACAATACACATTAATTAATTAATTAAAACACTTAGCTTATTTCTCCTTTTCTTATCAGTGGTAGCTGCCAGGAAAAATAATCACTACTGGATAAAGAAGAAACTACTATATTCTACTTACAATTTCAAAAACCTGTGCAACAATAACCAACAATTCAAAACAGCAGTAATTCAAATCTACAGTAAAATAAGACTGCTATTTTCAGGGGGAAAAAGGTTCTTTTCTTCAAATTTAAAAGACAACTAAACAGACTAAAGAATGTCTGCATTATGTCATAAATAGATTTACTTTTCCCTCAACTCTTCCCCCTGCAAAGAAAGTTATTAGAGGATCTAAATTATTAATCTAATCCACCACACAGTGCCTACTGAGAGCATTTTCACAGCTGGTAGGGGTTAAGAACACTAGTTTAGGCCCTTACCAGAACCATGCAAACCATAGGTTTATTATAGAATGGTATTACTGACATTTTTGAACTCAACAATTCTTTCTTATGTGGGTGGGTGGGGTGGGGTGGAACACGTCCTGTGCATTGTAGGATATTTAGCAACATCTCTGGCTAGATGCCAATAGCAGCCCTCTTCAGTTATAACAACCAAAAAAAGTCTCCAAACACTGCCAAATGTCCCTTGGGGAAAATAATCCCTGGAGAACCATTGTTTTAGATGTTAGAGTCCTGGATCTTTGAAAAATGAAGCCTCCAACCAGCCCTGCTAACTATAATCTTTAAAAATTTATTCTATTTTTAAAATTTGAATTTTTAAAAATAAGATGTTAATAGTACAAGAAGATACCTTAATAATATATTTATTATCCTTCTTTAGGTTAAAACATTTTTAGAGGATTCTGTAACATGGATTTTGATTATATGGATACATTATAGTCATCCATGTTTCCCCAAAGTTGGGGGAATGTCCAGCTCTTTCCCATCCTCTGCTAGCAAAATGTCATACATACATAAGAAAATCTAAACAATTTCAACTTCTAAATCCCCATTTCTTGCTTTACATGGACACACTGTGGTTCTTGAACCAGGCACCTCATAGATTCAAGCTTATACTCTTCAGATTTCCTCATCTAGTTCCTGGCCACTATTTGTGAGACAAGCAGGGAGTAAGCTAATGACTTTTAAGATATTTTCCAGCCCCGATATTCTAATATTCAATGACAAAAATACTCCTCCAACTTTTACTTACTGATTCCTGGCTGACCAAACCACTTCTTAAGGTCAATGAAACCATTCAAGCTTAATTTTTTTTCTCTAACTTCGTATTTATGCCAAACACAACCAGTGTATCAGTTGTTTACAACATTGCTTTTAATACAGATGATCAGTTGCTTATTCCCTGACTCAAATAAAAAATTTTAACATGTAAACTGATTTTAAAAGAAAAGCTTTTTGAGAAGCTATGAGCAGATACCATCTATATGAAAGGTTCACATTAGGCAAATATTGAGACAGAAAGTAGATTAGTGTTTACCTAAAGCTGGCAGGAGGGTGAGGAGAACAGATAAAGGGTATTCTTTGGGGGCGGGGAGTGATGAAAACGTTCTAGAATTAGATAGTAGTGATGGTTGCACAACTCTTTAAAAATAATTGAATTGTACACTTTAAATGGGTGTACTTTATGATCTGTTAACTATATCTCAATAAAGCTGTTGTTAAAAGCTTGGAGCAGGAAAAAGGAACTTTAACTTTTATTGATAGGAAAAGAAGTGTAATTAAGAAAAAATTCTGCAAAGTTTGCCATTTCATGGGCTATATAAGATTTGGTTATAATTTTGACATAAAAACTTAATTATTTTATCCAGAAATAAATTTTAACTTTTCCAGAAAACATAAACATATGCAAATTTAAACATCTTTTTCTAAACTTTGGATATTTCCAGTCATAATTTTGAAAACAATAAAAAACATTCCAGAAAGCCAAATGCTATAGTAACAATACTTCTATAAGAACAAAATATATATTAACAACAACAAAAAAAATGGACAGTCTTTACAGTTTTGTTGATTCATTATTTTAAAAACCCATTAAGGGGTCAGGTGCAGTGGCTCAGACCTGTAAATCCCAACACTTTGGGAGGCCGGGGCAGGAGTGTAGCTTGAAGCCAGGAGTTCAAGACTACCATGGGCAACATAGCAAGACTCTGCCCCTACAAAAACAATTTTTTTTAAATTAGCCTGTCGTGATGGCATGTGCCTGTGGTCCTAGCTACTCAAGTCTGAGGCAAAACCATTTCTTGAGCCCAGAAGTTGCAGGTAGCAGTGAGCTATGATTGTGCCATTGCACTCCAGCCTTGGCGACAGAGCAAAACTGGCTCAAACAACAACAAAAAACCATAACAACATTTCTTTTAAAAGTGATCTTCAGGCTGGGCACAGTGGCTCATGCCTGTAATCCTAGCACTCTGGGAGGCCAAGGCAGGCAGATAGCTCGAGGTCAGGAGTTCGAAACCAGCCTGAGCAAGAGCCAGACCATCTCTACTATAAATAGAAAGAAATCAATTGGCCAACTAACATATATAGAAAAAATTAGCCAGGCATGGTAGCCCACGCCTGTAGTCCCAGCTACTCAGGAGGCTGAGGCAGTAGGATCTCTTGAGCCCAGGAGTTTGAGGTTGCTGTGAGCTAGCCTGATGCCACTCACTCTAGCCTGGGCAACAAAGCGAGACTCTGTCTCAAAATAAATAAATAAAAACCAAAAGTGATCCTCAGACTATCTTTCATAATTTAAAAATAGTCCAATCACAATAAAAATGCAAACATCTAATCCCACAAACCACAAATATCAGTTACACGTATTGATCATTTTTACCCAAACCTATCAAGAGCAATGATGATCACTATGAACCATCAATATCCATTTCTAGTATATCAGATGCTGATTGCCATACACACACAGTAAAACAAACAAATCCCATTATTCCATCTGTTCCATCACAACTGCTTAGAAATCATGTAGGCTCTCACGGTACTTTTCCAATTAGAACTCCGAATTAGATTTACAAAAGTTGAAAGTCCATCAAAATCTGCAGTTTGTTACTTCTCAGTACACTATAAGTAATTTATCACACTAACAGTTGCCTCGTTAAGCATTTACTCTTAAGACTGCCTGGGTTTGACAAATCAGAAACAGAGCCAGTTAAAAACAAAAACACTCCAAAAAATTTAATTCTTCGAAAGCAAGAACTTAAATAAAAATCAAAAAATAAAGCTCGTTAAAAGAGCTTAAATTTTTTTTTTGCAACCTCGTCAGCCAAAATTCTAAAAATACCATCCTGAACTCAACACACGAACAGACTAAGTGGCTAATTATAATTGGCAGGCAAAAGTTTCCAAGTCAACGACAGGAGGGCAGGGATAGCCTGCCTTTGTATCTGTGCATAGATGAAAGGAAGAAGAACTAAAGAAAATTCATTATTGAACAAATTATTGTGACAAATTGCCAAACTGCACAACACCGAGTTATTCTTTGGGTTTGCCTTCCCCAGTGAGAGCGGGGAAAAAAATTTTTTTAAGCTATTCCAGTAGGATCCAAAGGAGCTAAGGGCCCAGCTGGAAAAAGAAAGGGAAAGTTTGGGGGCAGCGTCAAAGGGGATGATGGAAGTTCCAGAGCCAGGATCCGGAGAGGAGGGAGAGGGGAGAGAGCAGCATTTTCGGCCGCCAACAGAATGTGTGGAGCACCACTGCCAGCCCCGATCCCGGAGGGAGAGTGAAAGGAACAGTAGGTGACTGGAAGGCGAATGGAAGCTTCAGCGCCGGTCAGTTGTGAGCGAAACTCTGTTCACTTCGGGCTGGGAAGGTGACAGGGGGGTGGGGTCTCAGTCCCTCTCTCTGCAGTAGGTCGGGTTAAGGGTGGGCCGCGACGCGCTGGGGACCAAAGGAGGGCCAGCCCCACACCTACCTGCGGGTCCCGGGCAGACGCCCAGAGCGAGGCCTAGTGCATCTCCGCCGCCTGCAGCCCTCCACGTCGCACCGAGGCTGCTCCTCCGCGGCCGCCACCTCCTGGCGCCGGGAGCCCGGCCGGGCCGGAGCCCGGCTTCCCGCCCCCGCCCCGCGCCGGCTGGCCTGTTGGCCCGGGGAGCACAGGGCCGCCTTCTCGAGCCCAGCTCCGCTCGGGGGTGAGAGGCGGCAGCGGCGGCTCCCTCACGTCTCTCCCGGGTGTCCTGTCAGCCAGCAGTTTCCCCCGGGTCCGCAGCGCCGCCTCCGCCGCTGCTGCCACCGCCTCTCCCACATCCCCGGCCTCCAGGGGAGCCGCCGCCGCCGCGCCACGACCACTGCCTCTAGCGTGTCTGCTCCCTGCTCCACTGCTCTGCCTCACCTCGCCGGCCCGCCCGGCCTGGCGTGGCCCGGTCGGCTCCGGGGAGACAGCGCCGGAGGCTGCTGCGAGGCCGCCGCAGCCCCCAGCCCACAATCCACCGCGCGGCTCCGCCGGGGCGGGAGGGCCGCGGCCCGGGCCGGGAGGAGCGCCTGCCGCCTCGGAGAGGGGCCTTGGCGCGGGCCGGCGCGCCCGTCGCGGGCGCAGCTGGCGTTCCCCGGGGCGGGGAATACCCCCGCGTGGCTCCCCTGCGCCTCCTCTAATAGTCCTGCACGCAAAGACAAAAATTCACGCTGAATTCCACTTTTTCCCTGACCCTGAGTTGGTCTCAGGAACACCCAAAAGCCGCCTTTCCCGGGACTGGGACTTGATCCTTACAAAGTAGCCCTCGCCCACCGCCCAGACCAACCGACTGAAAATGTCCCTAAATCACCCAGGACCCATTAAAGCAAATACTTCCACAAGACTTCACCTCTCCTTTCACCCCCTCAAAGTAAATACTATTTAGCGTTTCCCAAATAAATGCCCTTTCAAAGGTTAAAGGTCACCCCTCCTCCCCCCTCCCAGCAACCCACTGGACTCCGAAAACCATGCATTGTCTCTCTATTGAGGCCTTTCCCCTACCCCGTCCTCCCTTTTCCAAGTCTTCCCCAAGTTCCGGGGCTCCCCAGGCACTGAAATCAGTTATTCCTGTTATTTGACTGAGATACTTGAAGTGTGTGTATTAATACCTCCTAATTCTGATTCTTAACAGTATTCCATTTCAGCCTGGTTTCAGAGGGCTTGCAATCTTCAAAAAATAAAATACAATGCACAAGAAGGGAAATATCTTAGAATATATATATGTAATTTTTTAAGGGAAGAAAAAGGTCCTCAATCATTTGAATGCTTATGTCTTAATTTTAGGAAGATTTCATTCAATTCTGAAACTATTTGACTACAAATAACATTCAAGCATTTATAAGACACTGTTTTAATAAATCAAAAGTGAAAATGTAACTCTTATGGTTAGGGACTGAAAAAAAAGTTGATGGAAGTTTCACTTCTAAGAAGTCACTTTGAAAACTGCAAACATAACTCTTTGTGAAGTAATATTTTACTCACCCAAGAGCTAAAACTGGGGGAAGGGAAGAACAAAAAGAAAAGCAGCAACAAAGATAGTTGAGAAGAAAGTCTGACATTGTATTTTTCTAAATGCAGTTCTCTATAATTTTATAATAAGGAAGGTGAAAAAAATCAATCCCCAATACAAAATAAATTTAACTATAAAATAATAAAGAAATCCTCTTAAATCCCTGATCTCTTATAAAACCAGATGAAACCTGGGCAACCATAGCCAGACTCTGGCTCTATAAAACAACGCAAAGTAGGTGAGGTGAAGGTCACATGAATTAGCTTGATTTTATCATTTCATGTTGTATGCCTATAACAAAACATCACATTGTACCCCATAAATGTATGTATAATTATTTGTCAATTACATTTTTTAATTTAAAAAGATGAGTTTATACTAAGAAAATACAAAGGAAAAATTAACCAAATTTCCTCTAAGGCCAGAAAGGAAAATGATTTCACTTATGCCTACAATCAGTTCATAGAATATACTAAGAATTGGATTTAGCAAATTCCTAGACTTTAACCTGCATCAGGAAATCAACAACAGTTCAAAAGCTGCCTTAAATTGGGTGCAGGGACTCTTGCTGTAATCCCAGCACTTTGGCATTTAGGGCAGAAGGATTGCTTGAGCCCAGGAGTTTGCAGTTATAGTGAGCTGTGATCATGCCACTGCACTCCAACCTGGGTGACAGAGTAAGACCTTGTCTCAAAAAACGAAACAAAACAAAATCTGCATTAAGAATGGCTGGTTTGGCCTTTTAAAAAAAATTGTGTTTATACCCCACCTTGTTCCAAAAAAGATTCTAAATCGTTATAGTTGGCACTTGGATTAAATGATAGCCATTGGGTGTGTCCCAGACACTAGAACAAGACAGACTGGTTTGCTTACTCATTATCCATCTGTTGATAACATACCATAAAAAGAAAATACACATCGAGTATTATACTTAGTTCTTTTAGGGACCCAGCACAATGTTTACTTTTACTTTTCCACAGAACAATTTATAATGTTAAATCTAAATAGAAAAGTAAATGTTGATGATCAAGTTTGCAAAGTTTTTTTTAAAGTGTAAACCAGACAAGCAGTATTATTTAAAGGTAGATACATTTCAAATTAATTAACATATTCATTTGCTATCACTTGAAGCATGTCAGTATTAGAAATAAAAGCCAAATCACAAATAAATATGTATATTATTAGTGTTCATTTCCAGAAAGCACAGATGAAAGAAAGTTAAGAAGTTAATTGAAAATTAAGAAATTGATAGAAATTAAGTTTCCATCATTGCCCTCAAAAGCAAATATGAAGAAAATATTTAGCTACCATATCACTAGACATATTTACTGTATCTGTTAAGAATCATGAAATCATGTCCATCAGAGTCATTAGAGGAAAAATGACAAATTTTCTAATGCTGTAACACCTATAAAAGGTCTATGCTTATGTTTACTGTACATTCAGTGTGTATTTGTGTGTGTGGCAATAGTGAGGTTAATATATCTACTCAAATAATGAACACTGCCATTTTTAATAACTCATTTGACAGAAACTATACATTTACATGCCAATATAAATACAGAGGGGAAAGGAGGCGCTGATGCAAGGAACAAGTAAAAAAAAATCATTTTGCAATTTAGTAAGATATAAGCACTAGCCCCTCTTAATTCCACAATAGCAAACCTTGAATCTATCAAATGGAAACCCATCCAAGTTTTTAACCTACTCTACAGCCAAATGTATATAAT
Organism: Mirza zaza; assembly: GCA_008750895.1. Classification (NCBI taxonomy): domain Eukaryota; kingdom Metazoa; phylum Chordata; class Mammalia; order Primates; family Cheirogaleidae; genus Mirza; species Mirza zaza. The sequence goes on from VSMD01127312.1 coordinate 41,354, forward strand.
TACACTATGTTTTTAGTATAAATAAATTACCTTTGGTAAGTAAAACCCACATGCGCTCATGAACTGAAAGTATTATGCTGACAGTTGTTTCATTAGGGTTTGGCTTTTGATCCAATGTCCTGAATTATTTTATCCATCACATTTAAGCTATTTTTAAATGTCACAATGTTTAAAAATCATAATCTATAATAATATGACTCTAACCTGAAACTATGTTTGGATACTTCTTCATATATAATGTAGGACTTTCTTAATGTAAGAAATTTTTCAATTTAAGTATGGTGTAAGATGTCAAAATTAAACATGAATATAAGCACTACTAGAAAATGTATAATATTGAATGTGATAATGCACTAAATAATTATTGGGAATAATATACAAGTTTTAAAAATACCATCTGCTTCTGCCTTCTACATCAGCTGCTTGATAACTTTGAAAACAATTGTTTAACTCTGTTCAATTTCTCTGTTACCTTTCTCTTTGACTCTAATATTCCACATTTCCATTTTTATTATCATAACAACTACAATTACAATTTACTAAGAATTTACTGTACTCCAAGCATAGAGAAAACCAAGGTAATGTGGTATATTAGTTTTCTGTTGATGTGTACAAATTACTACCAGCTTAGCAATTTAAACACACACACACACACACACACACACACACGTAGTATGTTACAGTTTCTGTGAGTCAGGAGTCTGGGCACAGCTTAGCTTGTCTTCTGCCTAAGGTCTCACAAGGCTGTAATCAAAAGCATCAGTCAAGCTGTGTTCTCATCTGAAAGCTTGACTGGGGAAGAATCTGCTTCAGGCTCATTCAGGTTGTTAGCGGAATTCATTTCCTTACAGTTGCAGGACTGAGAGGCCTGGCTGCTTGCTGGCTGGAAGCCAGCCCGGTTCCTAGAAGCCACCTGCAGTTACTTGCCTGGTAGATTTTCCAAAACAGCTGCTTACTTCGTCAAGGCAATGAGTAGTATCTGTAAAGTCTCTACAGTGAATCTACTAGCAAGATGGAGTGATATCCTATTATATTTGCCATAGTCTGTGGTTTACAAGCAGGTCACAAGTTTCACTCAGGCTCAAGGAGAGTGGATTACACAGGGTGTGAACACCAGGAGGTAGGAATCATGGGAGCTACCCTCAAATCTGTAATTCATACCACAGGTTTTGGAGTTTGGCAAACCTTGGATTTTCAACTTGGCTTTGACACTTTAGCTATGTGACTTCAATCTCAAGCCTCTGTTAGTTTGTTCATCTGAAAATAGCAGCAATAACCTCTTTACACTTTATTTTTCTCCCTTATAAAATGAGGCTAATAATAGAATTGTTATAAGGATTAAATGAGCAGTTTAATACAATAACTGATATCATGAAATGCCCAATAAACATTTGTTAGTTTTCTTTTTTCATCCTTCCTCTTTCCCTCCTCTCTTTCTATGTTGATGTTGGTCTATTAGAAGTCTCCATTGGCATTTCTACCCTTTTAACTGCTACTTCTTTAGCCTGGGTCCAGAGTTCTTGTATACATTTGTGTGCCTGTATCTAGAGCCATTCAAAACCAACTCTAGTATCGATATGTTTAAAAGTAGGACTGATAGGACTGCAAATGTTATGTCAAACTTGAGGTTGGCAAAATGACAGATCCATAACATTAGAAAGGTAGTTATTAGACACAGAAGCTTTGAGAGTTTAGAGAACTTTGCTGGGATTGGCTTATTTTCTCCCTCTGAATCATGTTCAATGTGTACAAGGTACAAAAGGACATGTTATGGCATAATAGTACTCATGAACTCTGGGTTTGCCACTTTCTAGTTTAGTAACCTTGGGCATGTGACTTAAGCTCTCTAAGGCAAATTAGTTCCTTATTGGGATAATGATAGTACTCGCTTCCTAGGCGTTCTGTGAAGATTACATTTAAAGTGTACAGTTGGCCCTTCATACTTAGTTTCCACATCTGCAGATTCAACCAACTGTGGATCAAAAATATCCTTAAAAAACTATAAAAATGATATAAATAAAAACAATACAGTATAACAACTATTTACATAGCATTTACAAATCTAGAGATGATTTAAAGTATATGGGAGAATATGTATAGGAAGGTTATATGAAAATATTTCACCATTTTATATAAGGGACCTCAGCATCCACTAATTTTGGTATCTGCGGGACTGAGGGTGACATCCTGGAACCAATCCCTCTCTGATACCAAGGGACAACTGTACTTAAATAGCATAACTTAATGCCTAGCTCATGGTCAATACTTTAAAATGTTAACTATCATAATTATTATTATATTCTTCACTATCTCATTATTATTATTATTAGGAAGGCTGTAGTAATGAAACCCACAAAATAAGAAGTGGCAAGATATGACTATGAATGCAGTAAGTGCAGTGAGGCATTAGAAGTCACGAGATCTCAAAAGTCCTCTTAAATCGATAGGCTGCAAGTAAGGTGAGTGGTCAAAAGTATGAAAATTGGCAAGTCAGAAACTGGACAAATAGGACTAGGGCCAAGGTAAGATTGTGAATTCTCAACCAAACTGTAAAAAATGCAACCCCAAGACACCAACAGCAGAAGAGCACATGAAACAGATCATTCCTACCTCAAACATGAAGCCTTTTGTATACTTCCTATTGGAGCAGGAGTCCACCGCAGAGCGTAAGTAGCCCAGCTTTGAATGGGAAACACATGAGTCATGTTACTATCAGAAAATAGTGAATAAGATGTTGAATAAACTGGAGGAGTATAGCAATCAGAGATATGTGTATATTTTGACAAATGTAAAATTATTTTAAAATTGAACCCGTTCCCTAGGAAAGTAGTTCTATGTACCATTTTGTTAATCCTGTTGTCATATTTTTGCTTTATTTTGCTTTATAGAGCATTTGGTTCTTTTGTGCTGTTTCACTTTGTTCTTTAATCTATGGAGGCTTTGTCTAACAAACTAAATTGTTAATATTTCCAGGACTGGATTTTCTGTTGTTGCTACACTTGTACTTTTTAAAAATTTTCCTACAGAATATGGGATAGTATACCACATAGTAGACTTTTAATAAATGCTTATTGACTTAAAAAATAATTATGAATTATTCCCTCTTAGTAAATGGTATTTGGTATAATAAATATTAATAATTTATGAAACTAATGGATGACCTCGAAATCATTCTTGACTCTTTCATTTACCATATCTCATATGCCAGCAAATCCTATTACTTCTGTCTTCAAAAGATATCTAAACACTTCTTACCACTCAACATTGTATCAATCCTGGTCCAAGCCATCTTGCCTGTGGGGACCCAACTGTGGCTGTTGGGCTATAATACACTGCTCATTACAGAGACAGCAAGGTAAATGATGTTTCTTGGAGTTGTGCAGTAGAGTGATCTTACTTGCCTGGATTAATGTAAAAGCCTTCTAGCCCATTTCCCCATTTCTGCTTTTGTTCCCCCATCAATCTATTCTCAACACAATAGTCAGCTTGCTTCTGTTAAAATTTAAGTCAGATCTTATCATTCCTCTGCTTAAAACCCTCCAGCAGTTCCCATCTCATTCAGAGTAAAGGGTAAAAATCCTTGCAAGGCCGTAAATGATCTCATCCCTCTGTTACCTCTCTCAGTCTATCTCCTCTTTCTCCTCCCATATCTCACATTAGGCTCCTCACTTGTTCCTGGGACACACCAGGCATGCTTCTGCCCCAGATCATTTGCACTTGTTCTTCTCTCTGCCTGGAATCCCCCCAGATGTCCACATAACTAACTCTCTTACCTCCACCAGGTCTTTATTCAAATCTCACCTCCTCAGTGAAGCATTCCTTGATACCCATATTTCTCATTGCAAAACCATGCTTTATCTGCTTTTCCACTTTATTTTTTTCCTTAGCCTTTATTATTATCAGCCCACTATATATTTTACTTGTTTATTGTTTATCTGTCTCCACATGAATGCAAACTCCTTGAGGGCAGGGAGTGTTGTCTGTTTTGTTTACCAGTGTACCCCCCAACACCTGGGACAGTACCTGGTACAAGGTAAGCGTTCCATAAATACTTGTTGGAATAATGAATGAATGATGAAAACAACTTGCCATTGATATGTTATAGGACTTGAGATTTTTGTAAGCCACTATTAATTTATTAGATTTATGATAAAAAACAATAGTCTTGGCTTATTTTATAGTTGGAGTACTTTAAGGAATAACTATTTGAAAATTTTTTTAAATATGCAGTTCTACAATGAATTATAATGATAAGGACAGAATGGTCAAACATTTATTAGGGGAAAAATTCTCATTTAAAACTTCTCTAGGAAAAGTAGAAATTTCATTTAAAACTTTTCAAGGAAAATTATGAACAGTTTAGAAGCCGTACATTTACAGAAAAACAGAAGCCAGAGTTGGCCTCTCAAAGGATTTTCTCAGGAACCACCTTATATATATCAACTGGGTGTGAGACAATACCAGCCATTGCTCAGAAGGAACCTTCTAAGCAGTAGGGATACAAATTCTTACATCACTGTGTAATATTTTTAAACAGAAAAAGAGTCAAGCAGTGAGGAAATTTTTTATGAGCAAAATAAACAGAGACAAAACAACCCTGAGAATCATAACACCAGGAAAATTTTACAACATAATCCAAAGTAAAAGATTAATATAAAAATAGGTTGTAATTATGCAATGGACTTCCCATGGATACCAAAATGCATTATAAAGATCATTTAATTCTCATGCCACTGTCTGGTCATTTTCATTCTCATTCCACCAGGCAGTAAAATATCTGTGTCATTTACTGTTATCCTCTTTATTGAGATAAATTCCTGAGCTTTAATAAAAATAAGTTCTTAATCAGAATCCAATTTTAATTTAGAAGCCTCACTTCCAAAAATCTAACTTTAGATTTAGAACATTTTCCCCTTCCAAGCTTTTATGTATTAGCTTTTAAGCTAATATATAAAATAAAAATAATAAAGTCAAAAGAAAGAAAAAAAATCATTGAAATCAGACTTTTAGAACAGAAGAGGCCTCTCATTTGACAAAGAAATGGAGGTCCAAAGGGCTGAGACAAATAATGTGCTAGTGGTGGCAGCTAATTTTCAATCAGAAGCCAGGTTTAAGGACTTCCAGTCCAGTGCTCTTTGTCCCATACTATCCTGAGGGAATGCTACAGCAACAAATTACTGAAAAAGTAAAGAATTATGTTAAGTGGAATTACTTATTATTCAAATCCAAAAATATCAGAATCTCTTCCCACTCCCCAAGGAAAAGTTAGAGCTTTTACTAAAATATGAAATAAGAAACTTCTCATTTGTTGTAAGAAAAAAACATCTCATAGGAAAGATTTTGCTTGGTAACATGTATTTAATTACTTTAGGAAATAATCAATAATTAATTTATTATTTTAATACTTTTCACCTGTTCTCAAATCTAAGAGAGAGTTCCCATATTTAGTTGCAAGAATCCAGTATTTTAGAAAATGTATAGCTTATTTTTGTGTATTCTTCCTTTATAAATATGCAAAAGCCTATTTCTATTCTTCTGAGTTTATCCCAACTTTGCAGATCAGTATGCATAGCAAAAGAAATGGTAAAATGAGCATAAAGGACACGTTTACAAAACCCAAGTATTTCTGTGTCTGTTATAAATTGAAAGTCAGACTACTGACAGTTTTTTTTTCCATAGATCTCTACAATAAGCATATATCAAATCAATGAGCAAACAAAAAGCTTGTATAAATGGCTTTGTCTTTATTATTGAACTGGCTCACTGATGCGTGCCAGTGAGCGTTGCTTTGATTCCAGGTGGTCAGCATATCTCTCTAGTTGATGGCATCCAAGAAGGAAATTGCTGATTCTTTACTGCCTGCCTGAGCTACCTATATTTTGCCCCAGTATATTGGAGGCTATCTCAGTTACTCACTACTTGCCCTCAGAATGAGGTTCAATTTTTGTCAAAATTGATTTATCTTAATAGTGGAAGTAGTATTCTGATTGTGATTCTAAATCTCTTATTATAAAGAAGAGGTAGGAAAAATGTTCCTACACCAATACTTCCTAACCCCTTAGCAAGCATCTTCATTTTCAAACAAACATCCAGACATCTATTCACACTCAATGAATATTTGTTTTGTTATTCTTTTTTTTTCCTGTCCTTTTTCATTCCAAGAGATCAATGAATACTTATCAAGGACTTTCTGGGTCCTATATGCTAGCAGTAACCAAGACTGTTTCAGTTCATGCTCTCATAGAACTCACAATCTGGGTTGAGAAGAGACACATTAAACAATTATAGAAATTGTTTGACAGCAGTCGGGATAAGTGTCACGGAAAGGTAGAAGAAATTATGAGAGTTTGTAAAGATGGACGTAATTTAATGTAAATGAATAAAGAATCCTTGCCCAAACTGAAAAATGAATAGGAGTTAGCCATGAAGAGTCCCAGGCAGAGGAAGCAGCCAACAGAAAAAGGCTCTGAGGCATGAAGGAGCTAGGTGAGCAGGGGGAACAGAGAAAGGGCCAATATGCCTGGCGTGCAGTGAGACGAGTAGGCCAAAGCCAGAACATACAAGAAAGTACAGTATATGTTGGAGTTTGGACTTTATTATAAGCTATCACAGGGCTTTGGGCAAGGAGATGACAAAAGCATGCTTTTAAAAGATCAGTTTGAGCACTTTGTGGAGAATGAATTAGCGGAGATGACCTAGAGAAGGTATGGCACCAGCAGTTAGAAAGCTATCCAAGTGGTCCAGGTGTCAGGCTAAGGTGGTGGAGATGGTAAAGACTAAGAGCAGGAGATAGATGTCTTAGCTCAGGCTGCCATAACAAAACACAATAGACTGGTGGCTTAAACACCAGAAATTTATTTCTCACAGTTCCAGAGGCGGAAATCAGGATGCCAGCATGATCAAGTTTCTGGTGCTGGCTCTCTTCCTGGCTTGCAGGTGGCCACATTTTCCCTATATACTCACATAGTGGAGAGTGACCTCCAGTCTCCTCTTCTTATAAGGGCACTAATCCTGTCAAGGAGCCCCCACCCTCCTGATCTCTTCTAAATGTAATTGTTTCCCAAAGGTTCGTCCCCAAATACCATCACATTGAGGATTAGGGCTTCAAACATTTGAATTGGGGACCTAAGGTGGGAGCCTTGGGGGAGGTGGTGGTGGCAAACATTCAGTCCATAACAACAGATTTAAAAGGTATCTAGGAGTACTTGGTGATTGGTTGGATGAAGAGGCTAAGAAATAGGTAGATGTTAAAGATGGTTACTAGGTTCCTAACATGAGCAATTGGAAGGATGGTACTGCCATTTAATTAAGTAGGAAACATTGGAGGAGGAAAAGATTTGGAACCATAAGTTCAGTAATGGACGTGTTTAACTTGGAATGTCTAGATAATAGATACCTAACTGGAAATGTTAAGGAAGCAGTTAGATATATGGGTATGGAACTAAGAAGAAAGACCTGAACGAAGATATAAATTCAGAAGTTGCCAACATGTAGTTAATAATCAAAAGGATGGATGTGTATGAGAGTCCTGAAGGAGAGAGCATAGAGAGATGAGAAGAGAAAGGAAGAGAAGAGGACCTGAGACTGGCCACAGATCCCTGCAACAAACATATTTCAAATCAATGAGTAAATAAAACGTTCGTATAAATGGCTTTGTCTCTATGATTAAGCCAGGCTCAGTGATGTGTGCCAGTAGTGCTTCTTAGATCGCAGATGGTCAGCACATCTCCTGGGTTAGGGAACTAGGTCCTGAGAGGAGGAAAAGGAACCAGGAGAGACTAGAAAAAAGAGCCAGAGAGATAAGAGGAAAACAGGAAACTGTGGGGTCACAGAAGACAAGGGAAATTTTTGAAGAAGCTAGGAATGGTCACTCTATGACAAATAAGATGTGTGCTGTCTATTAATATAGCATGAAGGTCACTGCTGATCCTAGCAAGACAAGTATGGTAGGTGGTAGAATTGTAAGCAGATGATGATAAATTGACGGATGTTAAGTGGAGACAAAAAAGTGTGGGTGAATTGTTTCTAGAAGTAAAAAAAAAAAAGGATAAATGGAGTGATAGGTGGAAGGAGATTAAAGGTCTAGGGAGGATTTTCTTAATGTAGTAGATAATGGAACATGTTTGAACTACCAGAAATACTCTTAAAAAAAAAAAAGTAACTCCATTGAGCATAATAATTAATTTCCCCAAAATTATTTGTTTGCATGTGTTATTCTTTGGGTCATGAGATATAATATTATTTAAAACTTTTGACTGAATTTGTCAAAAAAAGTCTGGCCTAAGCAAAAAAGAAAATTAAAATAAGGACAGTTTATTGCCTCATGTTATTAAAAAGTCCATGGTTAGAGATGACTTAAGACATGGTGGGATTTGGAGGCTCAAATGATCAAGCAGGAACCAATCTTTCTCCATCTCTCAGCTTTGCTGTTAGTCATTTAAAACTGCTTACTGAAGCTGGGTGTGGTGGCTCAAGCCTGTAATCCTAGCACTCTGGGAGGCCAAGGTGGGAGGATCACTTGAGGTCAGGAGTTCAACACCAGTCTGAGCAAGAGCAAGACCCTGTCTCTACCAAAAATAGAAAAATTATCCGGGTGTGGTGACCTGTACCTGTAGTCCCAGCTACTTGGGAGGCTGAGACAGGAGGATTCCTTGAGCCCAGGAGTTTGAGGTTGCAGTGATGACACCACTGCTCTCTAGCTGGGGTGACAGGGTGAGATCTTGTCTCAAAAAACAAAACAAAACAAAAAAACCCCACTGCACAGCCAAAGAAACTGTCACATAAACAAACAGACAACCTACAGAATAAGAGAAAATTTTCACAAGCTATACATCTGATAAAGGGCTGATAACTAGAATCTATTTAGAACTCAGGAAAATCAGCAAGAAAAAAACCAACCCTATCAAAAAGTGGGCAAAGGACATGAACAGAAACTTCTCAAAAGAAGACAGAATAATGGCCAAAAAACATATGAAAAAATGTTCAACATCTTTAATCATCAGGGAAATACAAATCAAAACCACAATGAGATATCACTTATCTCCAGTGAGAATGGCCTTTATCAAAAAGTCCCAAAACAATAAACATTGGCATAGATGTGGAGAGATAGGAACACTCCTACACTGCTGGTGGGACTGCAAACTAGTGCAACTTCTGTGGAAAGCAATATGGAGATACCTTAAAGAGATACAAGTAGATCTACCATTTGATCCAGGAATCCCATTACTGGGCATCTACCCAAAAGAACAAAAGACACTCTATAAAAAAGACATCTGCACTCAAATGTTTATAGCAGCACAATTCACAATTGCAAAGATGTGGAAACAACCCAAGTGCCCATCAATACACGAGTGGATTAATAAAATGTGGTATATGTATACCATGGAGTACTATTCAGCTATAAGAAACAATGATGATATAGCACCCCTTGTATTTTTCTAGATAGAGCTAAAACCCATTCTACTAAATGAAGTATCCCAAGAATGGAAAAATAAGTACCACATGTACTTACCAGCATTGGTTCAACTGATCAACACCTAAGTGGACACATAGGAATAATATTTATTGGGTGTCGGGCAGATGGGAGGGGGGAGGAGGGGATGGGTATATACATACATAATGAGTGGGATGAGCACCATCTGGGGATGGACACACTTGAAGCTCTGACTGGGGGGGGGGAAGGAGGGGAAGGCAAGACACATAACCTAAACATCTGTACCCCCATAATATGCTGAAATAAAAAAAATAAAAATAAATCAATAACAAAAAAATAAGATTTATATGAATAAAGAGAAATACCATTAAAAAACCCTATTTATTGAAAAGCTACTATGTCCCATGTTCTATTTTAGGCACTGGAGATACAATAACACAAAAGACAAGAGACCCCACTATCACTGCTTCTTTTCAGCATTGTCCTGGAGGTTCTAGTCATTACAATAAGACACAAAGAAGAACATTTTAGCAATATAAGAATTAGTAAGAAATAAAACTGTTATTATATTTAGATAACATGATTTCATATTTAAAAAATTCTAATGACTCTCTCTATATATATTACTAGACTTGGTAAGTGATACCAGTAAAGTTGCTGAATACAAAGTGTGGTAGATAGAATTCTAAGTTATCCCCCAAGATTCCAGTCCCTTGGTATATACACCCTATATAAACTCCTCCCCTTAAGTGTGGGTGGACTTGTGATTATGATGAGACTTCACTTCCATGATTAGGTTATGCTATGTGGCAAAGGGGAAGGAATTTTGCAGATGTAATTAAGGTCCCCAATCAGTTGAACTTGAGTTAATCAAAAGGGAGATCATCCTGGTGGCCCTTATCTAATCAGGTGGGCCCTTTTAAAAGGGAGTTTAGAGGTCAGAGACATTAGAAGTCAGAGATATTTGAAGCAAGAGAGATGCTCTTGTATATGGATGTGCCATGTTATAGAGAGGGCCACATGACAGGAAATTGCAGTGGCCTCTAGAAGCTGAGAGTGGCAGCTGGATAACAGCCAGCATGTAAGAGGAACCTCAGTCCTACAACTGTGAGGAACTGAATTGTGCCAATAACCTGTGTGCTTGGAAGAGGACCCTGAGCCTGGTATGAGATCATAGCCCTGGCTGATTTTGGCCTAGCGAGACCCCGAGCAGATATCTGACACAGCTAATCTGTACCTACACTACTGACTCATGTGAACTCTGAAATAATAAATTTGTGTTCTCTAGAATGCTAAGTTTGTGATAATCTGTTATGCAGCAATAGAAAACTAATATATAAGATCAATATGCAAAAATTCAATTGTTTTCCGATATACCAGCAACAAACAAAAATGTTTTTGAACTTTACCATTTACAATTACACACAAATATCAAGTGCCCTATTAATAAATTTATTGAAAGGGTACAAGACCCCTTTACACAGAAAACAATAGAATTTTATTAAGAGATATTGAATATAACCTAAATAAATGGAAATATATGCCATGCTCATGGATTGGAATTTTCATTGTTGTAAATATGTCAATCTCCCCAAATTAACTTATAGATTCAATGCAATCTCAATGAAAATCTCAATAGGTTTATCTGGGAAAACAGCAACCTGATTTTAAAATGTATATGGAAATGCAAAAGGCCAACAATAGCCAAAGCACTCTTAAAAAAAAGAACAAGATGGAGGACCTACTATACTGATTAACACGAGGTTTCTTATAAAACTATGATATAATACGGTTTGGTGTTGATATAGGAAGGTATTATATGAGGATAGACAGACTCATCAAAGAGAATAGAGAGTCCAGAAGCATATCCATGAATCTAGAGATGCTGTATTTATGAAAAATGTGACACTGCAGAGCAGTAAGAAAGGAACATATGAAAAGAGAACATATGAAAAGGATTCAGCTTCATTAGTTATTAGGAAAACACAAAATTATATACTACACATTCATATTTAAAAGGCTGACATTTAATAATACTGAATATTGCCTAGAATTGAATGGAACAACAGGTATATACTAGGGTAAATTTGTACAATGTCGCTTTGGGAAATAATTTGTCAATTTCTTCTAAAGCTGAACATATGTATACTCTATCATCTAGCAATTCTATTCTTAGGAATATATCTAATAGAAATGCAAGCATATGTGTACCACAGACATTTACAATGTTGAGTGATAGAAGTCAGACACACAAGAATGCATAGTAAACAATTCCATTTATATAAACTTAAAAATTGTCAAAACTATGGTGTTAATAGTTAAGAGGAGAGAGGGTATAGTGATTGGGAGAGGTGTGAGGAGGATAATGTTCTATTTCTGGATCTGGGTGATAGGTAAATGGGTATATTCACTTTGCAATAATTTTTGACCCAAATATTTGTTTTGTGCATTTTTTCTATATGTGAGTGATGTGTCAATAAAAAAGATTTTAAAATAAAGCCAAGCTTCTTGCCCCCATGGACTTTGTATGAGGATCTGTGCTCTCCTCCTTGTTTGCTGGCTTCAATCTCAGGCTTCAAGTGGTGACAAGTGGTGGAAAGATGGTTGCCAATGGCTCCTAGTCTACAACTCCTCACATTTAAACCAGCAAAAGCCAAGGTATACTTGTTTTACAAGCTCAGCACAAGTCCCAGATTGGCTGGGCGTCACCACGCCTGTAATGCTAGCACGCTGGGAGGCTGAGGCAGGAGGATTGTTCAAGGTCAGGAGTTCAAAACCAGCCTGAGCAAGAACGAGACCCCCGTCTCTACTAAAAATAGAAAGAAATTAATTGGACAACTAAAAATATATAGAAAAAAATTAGCCGGGCATGGTGGCGCATGCCTGTAGTCCCAGTTACCTGGGAGGCTGAGGCAGGAGGATCACTTGAGCCCAGGAGTTTGAGGTTGCTGTGAGCTAGGCTGACGCCACGAACACAATGATAATCTGTCTCAAAAAAAAAAAAAAAAAAGTCCCAGATTGCTCACTGGTCTGAGCCAAGCATGAGTCCCTGACCAAATCACCACTGACGATGCGAGGCTCTAAGTGGCCAGACCTGAATGACAGCAGATCCCTGAAGCCAGAATTGAATGGAGTCAATTTCACCAGAACACATAAAATAAGAATGGGGAAAGATGTTGTTCTCCAGAAAACAAAACAAAACTGTGACCTCATTTCAGAAGAGGAAATAAAAGCAGGTTGAAAACCCAACAAATGTCTATAACCAGCCGCGTGCAAGTGAGAACCCAGATTTGCTACTTCATGTTAGGCCGACTTCCCTTTTAATCTCTTTCATTTTATCACATGTCTGGGAGATTTGGCTTGCCTACCTCTTCCCCCCCTATCATGATTGCAAATGGACGCTTTTCTTCTTCCCTTTGGTCAGCCGAGAAATAGGGTACTCCCTTCTACTCTATGTCTATTTTTCTGACTTTGAAATAAGATAAAAACAATCAACTAGACAAATGAAAAATAACAATAACACAAAAATCCATTTAGAGTTTTAAATGTTTGTTTCTGCTAGAAACTACAATATAACATAAAGGTTAATAAAAATAAACAGGCCAGGTGTGGTGGCTCATGCCTGTAATCCTAGCACTTTTTGAGGCTGTGGGGGGAGGATTGCTTGAGGCCAGGAGTTTGAAACCAGCCTGAGCAAGAGCAAGACCCCTGTCTCTGAAAAAATATTAGAAAAATTAGCCAGGTGTGGTGGCAAGCACCTGTAATCCCAACTACTTGGGAGGCTGAGGCAGGAGGATGGCTTAAGCCTAGGAGTTTGAGGTTGCAGTGAGCTATGATGATGCCACTGCCCTCTAGTCCAAGAGACAGAGCAAGACCTTGTCTCGAAAAAATATAATCAGACCTTGTAAAACAAGTTCTATTTCTACCTTCCTTTAAAGGATCCTGTCAAGTGCCTCAGGAGCTACCTCCTCTGGTAAGCTTTCTTTACCACTCCCTTCCCTGATCTGAGTTATTAAACTCCTCTGACCCTGTGCTCATGAATACTGTATTGTATTAATAATTTTCTGTTTCTTTATCTATCTTTACCGTTGGATTGTGGGTTCCTTGAAGGCAGGGATTGCATCACCAGTACAAAGCTCAGTGACTGGGACTTACACAGTGGAAGCTCAATAAATGTTTTCAGAATTAGTAAGTGCTTCATATCCCAATTACATTTAATCCTGATAACAGCCCTATGAGATAGAGATGATCAGCCCGAGGCTTGGAGAGGTAAATGACTTGCTCAAGATCATAAACAGTTAAGTGGAATCAGGATTGGAGCTCAAATCTATCTGATACCAAAGCCTGTGCTCTTGACCACTGCTTTTGTCAAAAAATGTTCATTTATTTGGAATAAGGTTCAAATGTTAGCTTGCAGAAGTTTTCCGTAATTGAATCCTACCTGCCTTTCTAAGCCTTTCTGTCACTGTTCACCTTCATGAATCTTTCCTTACAGTCCCTGAACAGAGTTGGGCTTTCCTGCCTCTGTTCTTGCTGAATCGTCAACAATCTTACCCCCTTCTTCAAGGATCAGCTCAGACGTCATGTCTTTTACACAACATTCCCTTATCACGCAGTCAGAAATGACATCATCTTCCTCTGATTTGTCATATATTTCCTGAACCACGGACATGGCATTTATGACAAATTAGTGAAACCCTTAATTTTCACATTAAACTACTAGATCATGTCTTGTCCTCTCCATGACAATTTGCACATGGTAGACTTTTAAAAAAAATTGTTGCTGAATAAATTTATGGTGGTAGTGGTGACTTTTTGGTATGCCAACAATTTTCCCTGCTACCTAGGGCTTAGGACTGTACAAATGATTGTTACATATGCCCTCCTTTTTCATATCCCGGAGGCTGTGTTCTCTCTTGATAACCAAAGGGTTACATTCAGAACTACCAAATATCAACTTGGCAAATTTAAGTATAGATGAGCTTTTGATAGCTGTTAACAATATGTTTTCACAAATATTGGGGAGATATGGCTTTATGAATAATCTTTTTTTTTTTTAATTTAGAAGGACTAGTGACTGGAGAGGAAAAATAAGAGAATTTATTCCAGGTGTTTCTAAAGCTGAGCATTTGCTGGCATTAATTGGCAGCTCCAATTACACACATGCACACATGCACACATGCACACATGCATAAGGCAGGGAGAGAGAGGAACAGAGAGAGAAGAGAAAGGAAGGATCTGAGTAAGGAAGGATCTGCCCATATTAGAGACAAATGACAACAGCAGCAAAATAATATCGCAACAGCAACTAGCAGCATATGTCCTGATCCCAATAACAGCATCATTTTTCGAAATGAAGCAACTTAAAATTCTGAATCATGCAACAAGATTTAAAGATAAAAGGGTTTAACCAGAAAATATGTTTAATCAGCACATCTCATTTCCCACAAATTATGGTTAAGCGGTGTTGTATTGTAAAACTATAGTGAACCCTCTAGGAGTTGTGGGTGGGTATGAATGTATGATATTCTTCCAAAACAACAAGTTTGCAAAGTTCTTTAAGCAACTAAACTAACTAGAAGCACAGGGGTATTTTTAAGGAGACTTGAATCCTCAATATGCAGCTGGAGCAGAAGATCCTGGTGTGACTTGTTTTCTGCTAAATTGCAGGCTTCTTCAATGATCAGGTTTCAAGTTTCACTGCAGCAACTAACTCCAAGTGATTATTTAGCTGGCAAAAGAGAAAGAGTATAAAGGCACATGATTGAAGTACTGAAAACTGCAATTACTGAGGGCACATGAAATTGATCTGTTCCTCCTTTTTATCTGGTTAAATAATACAAGAACAAGAAAATTTCAAGCAAATTTTAATATTAATGAGTTTATCAGAGAAATATGATTTCATGTAGCATGTTTAAAAGGATATTCATCATGACAAAGGAGACATAGAGAAAAAGACTGACATAGGTATATATTTTTAACATGTTAACATTTCATGACAAACTTGACAAAATCAAGTTTCACATGATTGGAACACAAGAATTTTGGGGCTAACACTGCAGATTCTGCTGGAAGAGCACAACAGCTATTACTATAAGGAAGGTTGAAAGCAAATTAGCGTGGTAGGCAAAGTGGTCAATATACCAAATAGTGTTCAAATAAGGATGATAAGGATCATAGCTGGTGTGTTTATAGCTACTTCCCCATTATTAGTAAGAAATATTTTCAGAGTTTTGTTTTCATTTTTGCTTGGATTCTCTTCCCTGGGCCCCTTCCTGTCTCCCCCTTCCCAATTCTGCATATTCAAATTTGACCTCTTTTTCAAAGACTTTTTTAAAATGCAGTTTAAAACAGGCAGCAATCTCTGATCTCACTACTAAGAAAGAGTAATCTAGCTGAAAACGGTGACTCACGCCTATAATCCCAGCACATTGGGAGGCTCAGGTAAGAGGATTGCTTTAAGCCAGAAGTTCAGGACCAGCTGGAGCAACACAGCAAGATGCCTGTATCTACAAAAAAAAAAAATTATATATTAGCCAGGCATGGTGGCACTTACCTGTAGTCCCAGCTACTCAGGAGGCTGAAGTAGAAGTGAAACTGCCCTTTATGAAATTAATAAAGGGCCACAAAGTAGAGGAAATATATATATAACCAGCCATTGTTCCCTAGCTTGCTTTCCTATAATTGCTTACAACTCAGGACTCATATAGCTGATGGTCATAAAGATTCTTAGCGTTCTTCATTGCTCCCATAGATGATGTCACCTTTGTGAAACCTAAGGCTAGTTTTTGAGACATCTTCCAGGCCCTCCTAACCAGTGGAACAGCTGACCCACCCAGACCAGTGGCCCATACCAAGGAGCTGACTCAACTGCCCTTGCGACCCCATCCAAGAACTGACTCAGCAAAGAAGACAATTTCTACACCCCTGTGGTTCCACCCCAAACCCAGACAATTAGCAGACCCAATTGCCTAGCCAATTAGCAGATCCACCAAACTACCTTTAAAAACCTTTTCTCCCAAATTCTCAGGGAGACAGATTTGAGAACTTCCTTCTGTCTCCTTACATGGTACCTGTAGTATTAAACTCTTTCTCTGTTGTAAACCCAGCTGTCTCAGTGTATTGGCTTCTCCTTGAGCAGTGGACAATGAACCTGGGCTTCTCAACAGTGCCACTGAATTCTAGAAGACAATGAAGTATTATCTCAAACATTCTGAAGTGAAATCATGTTTAGATAAGAATTTTATACCAAACCACCAATAAAGTATGAGAGTAAAATAAAGACATTTTCAGAGATTCAAAGACACAAAATTTTGCCTTTATGTACCTTTTCTTAGGAAATTACTATTTCAGGAATACAAGAAAGTATACCAAGAAAGAAAAAGGAGTCTAGGAAATGGGGGAGCTAGTACAGAGGACAGTGAGCAGAAATCCTGGGATGACAACTGTGCCCAAGCCTCAGGACTAGTCAGTCCTGATTAGATTAGGAGGGTAGGAATAAGGGAAGGAGGTCTTTAGAAAAAAAATGGAACTGCTAGTTTGTTGGGTAGTTTTGTGTTCAGAGATTTGGAAAAAATATTACTAGCCTGTTGATGTTTAGAAATCTTTACATATTCATAATTATGTAAATACTGACTACTCAAGTTAATCAAAACATTTTTGCCCCATGACGTTTTTGCCAAGAAGTCCTGCCATATGACATTTAGAGATTATGATGAATCTATAGTGAGAGGATGTGGGGAAGGGAAGTGGTGGAGATTGAGTAAAAGGGCTAAATCCTCCACTAGCATAACAGGATGTCAATGTCAAGAAACAATGTCTTAAATCGAAAAATCAAGAAAAGGCTGAATGAGCAAATTATTTAAACACAAAGAGGTAAATAGTAGATGAAACTGCTAAAAGTTTCATGACAATGGCAGATTAGAGAGCAGTATGAGTAAGAAATGGAACAGAGGTACACTGTTTTCCCATCTTAAGTCATTTAGAATAATTAATTTAAAAAATATCATGTGTAAGCCAGGCACAGTGGTACATGCCTGTAGTCCCAGCTACTCTGGAGGCTGGTAGAATTGGGGAAGGAGAATTTGAGCCCAAGAGGTCAAGGCCGGCCTGAGCAACATTGCCAGACCCAGTCTCTAAAAACCAAAACAACAAACAAACAATCCCCAACCATGTGCATATATTACTTTGATTAAAAATATATATATATATATATATATATATTTTTTTTTTTGAGACAGAGTCTCACTTTATTGCCCAGGCTAGAGTGAGTGCCGTGGCGTCAGCCTAGCTCACAGCAACCTCAAACTCCTGGGCTCAAGCAATCCTGCTGCCTCAGCCTCCCAAGTAGCTGGGACTACAGGCATGTGCCACCATGCCTGGCTAATTTTTTCTATATATATTAGTTG